>CAUYQG010124146.1:0-23572 GCA_963574415.1 Tarsius wallacei | reverse complement strand
GCCTCGACCTGCTGGGCTCCGGCGATCCTTCCGCCTCAGCCTTCCAAGTAGCTGGAACTACAGGCGCGCGCTACCACGCCCGGCTAATTTTTGATTTATTGTAGAGATGAGGTCCTACCAAGTTGCCCAGGTGGGTCTCGAACCCACGGGCTCAGGCAATCCACTCACCTCAGCCTCCCAAAGCACGGGATTACAGGCTGAGCCACCGAGCCCAGCTCAGGACATTTTCCTTGGATGCTCTCTTTCAGGTACCCTACGCTTACATCAAGCAGGTGTTTCCATTAGGAAAGGGGAGGATGTGTGTGTGTGTGTGTGTGTGTGAGACAGCTGAAGAATCTGAAATGTCATTAAAGGAATTATGAACCCCTTCCCACTAGGGGCCACCAGCAAGATTTTGTCATCAGCTTCTCCATTCTAGATCACAAAAAACACGTGTTTCCTCACTGTTAGATATTGAGAAACCTGGTTGTTAGGGGCTTACATCTAGTCTGCCCTGGTTTGCTCCTCCGGCCACAGAGTAGGGTCAGTGGGACAGTGGCCCTGCCTGCCCCCTTGCTAAAGTCAACACAACACTTTTACCCACCATTCTGATGCTCAGTTACTGTATATATGCCTTGAGATCAAAGTCACATCTTTATGTTTTGGGGCTATTCCTCACTCCTTCATCATACCTCCAGTCAGTGGGAGATCCAAGTGTATTTTCAGTGTTTTTAACTGGTTGAAGACTGAGTCGATTTTGTTTACTCATTCTGGTTGAAGGCAGAGGAGAGGGTCAGGTCATTTACATTTGCACCCTGGTATTACTGGATCTTGGAATAGAAGCAAGGAGGTCTTCCTTTACTTGCCTTCACTATAGCTCTAACCCGTACCGAGCTAGAAGAGCCCATGATGTTCTATTTCATGTGAGAGTTGGGTGTCGGATGCTGTTGGCTCATATTTTATGGAGGGTGTAAAAAAGGTATTGGAAAAAGCTCCATCTTTCAGGCTTCCACCAAGTGTGCAGTCAGTTTCTACAGGATTGATCACTCTCTTAGGCACATAATGGGGAGGACTGGCCACAGAAGGTGGTGATGTGGGCCCAACCTGGAAGCCCTTATAAGTTGATTTGGTAAAAAAGGTGCACTTTTGCTACCCTGAAGTGTTTTACCATTTTTTTTTTTTTTTTTTTTTTTTTTAGAAAGACAATCAGAAAAATTTAAACATCGACTCTTCCTACCTGGAGTCTTTATATCAGTCCTGTCCAAGGGGAGTTGTGCCATTTCAAGCAGGTTCACAGAACTATGAGCTGAGTTTCCCAGGTAAGTTTCTGTGTTTGCAGTGTTGTATGAGGTTAAACTTGTGGAAGTGGGAGCAGAGTAGATGTGCATTGCTATAATCCGTGTCAGCAAGGCAAGCAGTAAGCAGAGTGGAAGTCAGTGGCTGTCAAACCCGTATTCTAAAGCCTTGGCTCTGACAAACATTTGCTCGGTAATCCTGGGCGGGGTGCTGGCTCTCTAGGCCCAGCTCTCTACTGTAAAATCAGGGGACTGAACTAAGGGGTCGTGGGGACCACTTCCAGCTCTTCCACTCTAAGTTTCTGATTCTGGGTGGGCAGTCTCCAAGGCAAAGGCAGAATTTGGGGGTGTTGAGTACAGTAGAGGCCTTGGGCACCTTCAGAGTTTTAGAAGCTTGCTGTTCCTTTTGGGCTTCATTGCCTAGGTCAGTAGCTTCATTTTTTACATTGACTAAATAAAGCATTTTGTTTTCCACCATGCTTATTTGAGTTACTGTAGAAAAGTCTTCTGGTTGACTTCTACCAATCTATCCGCTGTGTTTAGGCACCCCAGCACCCCAGCCTGGTGACAGAGCCAGACCCCGCTTCCCCACCCACAAAAGAAACCAGTTCAGAGCTGCCTTCCCTCTGAATGTACTGTCCCATTGGCACACCATGAAACACCCCCTGTATATGGCCAGGTACTTGCCCTTTCAGGGCCTGCAGGTGCTTTGGAAGAGGCAAAGGGGACTTTCTCAGGTCCTTGAATTCCCAGATGGTACCTGAGATTTGGGTCCTGTACCATCTAGTGTGTTGAGGAATGCAACTTTAAAAATAACCATTATACCAACTATTTAGAAAACAACTTGGCAATACATGTCAGGCAACATTAAAATATGCGTGCTCTTCCATTTCCTCAGGAATCTTTCTTTGGAAATAATTTACTACAAGAAGAAAAGAAAAAGCTATAGGCATGAAGATCTTTATTGAAGCCTTACCTATAGGACTACAAAAATAGGAACAACCTGTTTGCCTATAGGGTACTGAACAAATAAATTAGAGCATTAAGTTTCAATAGAGTATTTGGTAGTTGTTCAAGGTTACAATGAATGAAAACTAGGTAGTAAAAGCAAAATTTGATATTGTTAAATGAAAATGGCAGAACATCAAATTTATATTTGTGCATTTTTCTGTATGTATATTTAAAATAGAAAAGGCTTTTGAAAAAATGTCAATGTGCACAATAATTTCAGCAACGTATGCATGTGGGCCAAGACCAGCAGGCAATAGAGAAAAACAAAAATCTGTTCTATTGGATGGTGGAATTTAAAATGACTTAAGTGTTAACAAATCCTTTGGTGGTATTATATTGTTTTTACAGTTAAAATGGTGGTGTAGAGATGAGAGCCGATATACTTTGTTCCTGAATCCGGAGCAATTTGGCCAACTACTTTTGTTCACTTACTTCATAGAAACCAGTTCAAATCCTGGTTACTCAGGAGGCTGAGGTGTGAGGATCACTTGAGCTCAAGGAGTTAGAGACTGCAGTGAGCTACGATTACACCCCAGCACCCCAGCCTGGTGACAGAGCCAGACCCCGCTTCCCCACCCACAAAAGAAACCAGTTCAGAGCAGTTTGCAGTGTTCCAGGCTGTTATCCTAGCTCTCACCTCAAAGCAGCCTTTTCAAATCTCCATCTGATTCGGCCCACCTGCCTCCATTCCAGCCTCCACCATGTCCATCAGGGTGACCCAGAAGTCCTACAAGGTGTCCACCTCTGGTCCCTGGGCCTTCAGCAGCCGCTCCTACATGAGTGAGCCTCAGTTCCTCAAGTCTCTCCAGGTGTGCAGCAGCAGCTTCAGGGTGGCCTGGGCACCGGCAAGGGTCAGAGTGGCGGCATCACAGCCATCACATGCACCAGAGCCTGCTTAAGCTGGAGGTAGACCCCAACATCCAGGCCGTGCACACCCAGGAGAAGGAGAAGTTCAAGATCCTCAGCCAGAAGCTTGCCTCCTTCATTTATAAGGTGCAATTCTGGAGCCACAGAGCAAGATGCTGGAGACCAGGTGGTGCCTCCTACAGCAGCAGATGAAGGCTCAGAGCAACATGTTCAGCATGCTGAGAGCTACATTAACAGTCTTTGGGGCAGCTGGGCATGCTGAGCCAGGAGACACTGAAGCCGGAGGTGGAGCTTGGCAGATTGTTGTCTCAATTTGTTAATAGACTGCGAGTATCTTCTCTTGTTCATTAAGCTAGTGTCTGAGTGCCAGCTGGTGCCCTCCTGGTTGGAGGCCCCAGATGCAGAGGGGAAGTTGCTCTTTTGGAGCATTCTAGAGGGTGGTGAGAGACAGTGAACCAACAAGCAACTCTGATCACTTTGCTTGGAAGGCTGAGGTGGATGGATAGCCTAAGCCCAGCGGGTAGAGGCTGCGGTGACCTTGAGCATGCCACTGCACTCCAGCCTGGGCGACAAGAGTGAGACTCCAACTCAAAAAAGAAAAAAAGTGGTAACAGCTGTGGAGGCAATGAAACAATGTAATGGAGCAGCCAGAGATGGAGACCTTCACCGGAAAGCTGGAGGCTTACTCTTAGTGAGAAAGCTTTGGCATAGAAGCAGCAGCCCATGTGCACAGGAAGAAGGGTTTTACATGAGAAGGAAGAGCTGGGACTAAGGTGGAAGGTGCAGACGAGCTTGAAGTGTCCTAAAACAGGACTTGAAAGAGATGAGAGCAGAGGTAGAAACTGGGATATTTTATTAGATGAAAGCCATGGAAGATCTTGAGCAGCATCGTGGTGTGATCCAATTTGCTATTTTTGTTGTTTATGTTCGTTTTATGTTATATCACCTTTGCTGAGGCATAATTACTACAATAAAATGCATTTTTTTTTGAGTTGGAGTCTCACTCTGTTGCCCAGTGGCTGGAGTGCAGTAGCATGCTCACAGCCACCCCAGTGTCGACCTGCTGGACTCCAGCGATCCTTCTGCCTTAGCCTTCCAAGTAGCCGGAATTATAGACACGCACTACCATGCCTGGGTAATTTTTTGATTTATTGTAGAGACGAGGTCTCACCATATTGCCCAGGCTAGTCTCGAACACGTGGGCTCTGGCATTCCTCTCACCTTGGCCTCCCAAAGTGCTGGGATTACAGCCTTGAGAAAATGCATCTATTTTAAGTGTGCATTTGGATGAGTATTGGCAGATGCATGTAACCACCACCCTAATCAAGATATAGAACATTTCCATCAATCCAAAAAGTTTCCTCTTGCCTCTTTGCAGTCGATATCCCCAACCTCCAAAGCCCCCATTCCTTCTGTCCTCCATGGAATATTGCTGATTTGCTTTCTATCCCTATATATTAGTTTAACCTATTCTAGAATTTCCTGTTAGTGAACTCTTGCAGTCCAAACTGTAACCACAGTGACCCCTTTAAGAAGTAAAACATCATACACTGCTAGTGAAAGTATAAAGTGACACAACCACTTTAGAAAACACTGCATGTGGCTGACTTCTTTCACTGGGAATAATGTTGTTTAGATTCATCCATGTTGTTGCGTGTGTGGTAGCTCCTCCCTTTTTATTACTGAGTAATTTCCATTATAAGAATACACTATTGTTGATCCATTCACCGGCGGACATTTAGGTTGTTTCTACTTTTGGGTTATTATAATAATGCTGCTGTGAACATTTATGTCCAAGCCTTTGTGTGGATGTAGGTTTTTATTTCTCCTGGGTAAATACCTCAGAGTGAGATTGCTGGATCATATAGCAGTGCATGTTTAACTTTATGAGAAACTACCAAATTGTTTTCTAAAGTGATTGTGTCACTTTACACTTTCACTAGCAGTGGATGATATTTTACTTTGAAAGGTTGACATCGCTCTGTAGTTTGGACCCAGATCTACAACCTACATGGATTGAAAATGACATTTCATGCTGAACTAGGGGAAAAAAAAAACCCTGCAAAACATAGCTAGCGGATTCCAAACCACAGTCCTCAATGCCTGGTGTGGGACAACCCACATGGATAATGTCTTGCTATCTGGATGCCCCAGCTCTCCTCTTATGACCTGACTTTGATTTAAAGATTAGAGTAAGGCCGGGCTCAGTGGCTCAGCCCGTAATCCCAGCAATTTGGAAGGCCAAGGCAAGAGGATTGCTCTGAGCCCATGGGTTTGAGACCAGCCTGGACAACTTGGCGAGATCTTGTCTCTACAATAAATTTTTTAAAAAAATTAGCTGGTCATGGTAGCACGCACTGGTAATTCCAGCTATTTGGAAGGTTGAGGTGGAAGGATTGCCGGAGCCCCATAGTTCGACACTTGGGTGACCATGAGTGTGCCACTACACTCCAGCCTAGATGACAGAGTGAGAATCCAACTCAAAAATTAAATAAATAGATGGATAGATAAATATTTGAGTAATACCTGAATGTTCATTCACCTGTTTGCTTTCTGAGTCTTCTGATAAGGGCAATGAAGGATATAAGTTTTTATCAGGAGCAACTTTCATCCAAAGGATTTTCTCTATTCATCCATGTATAGTTCAGTCATGATATTTACTGTGTGAATAACCTCTGAAAAATAACAAGCTGTCATTTTCTAGGACTAATTCTTGAGTCTCATGGATTTTATTTTTTCTGTCTAAAGGGATGATTCAGACAAACATAGTTTCCAAGACTCAAAAGGATGTTATCAGAAGGCCGACATTTGTGTCTCTGCAGGATGTGGAGCGGATGAGAAGAGGGCTCAAGTGAGTGTTCTGAGGCACTGTGTGTTGCAGTTGTGTGACATGGTCTTTCCCTGCATGCATCAAGCCTCTCGAGAATCTGAACCCTGTTTTCTTGAGGAGTTCCGGCTTGCATGCCACTGTGGTTTCCTTTTGCTTTATCTATAATTAAGCAGCATGGTGTGACTGAAAGAATGCTAGAACAGGACACTAGTTTTCTCTACTAACTCACAGAGGTCTTTGGGCAAATCTCTGAAATACTCTGGGCCTCAGCTTCTCCAGCTGTAAATGACTGGGTGAATGTGGTGTACCTTATAATCAAGTGTGCTGGGGTTTTGTTTTGCTGTGGATTCTTCTGTGTGTCTTTAATTTTGTTGTGTGGTTTTATAGAGGATGGGAGGCTGAGAAAGAGATGGAGTGAAAAAAAAAAGGATGAGGTAGCCATCTGAGCAAGGGCTTTGGAGAAAGATTAAAGGGGATCTTTAAAGGAAGTGTTGCTGTGGGAGTTCATTGTAACTCCCCTTGCGAAACTGTAAAATTGTCCATTGTTCATGAATATTTTTGGAGTTGGATTTTTTTTCTGGGTGATGTGGGATTTTATAAAACAGGCTTCAAGACAGGTATGAAATCAAAGTGTTCTAACTAGGGTATTTTGGTTGTGAGAATTCAAGGTAGTTCATGAAAAAGGGAAGTTACTAAGAGGATTAGTAATTGTGAGGTGCTATGGAAAACAACTCACCAGAACCCAAGAGCTGGAATGAGCTATAGCAGGTCTCAAAAGTGGGAGTTGGTTTGAACTCTGCTTTAGAATCTGAGCAACCTGGGGGTCACAGACCCTTCCCTGTGATCAGGTTAACAACCCAGACTCTGGGTCTAGATCACCTAAGTTGAAATGCTACCCTGCTAACTCATTAGCTGTGTGGATTTGGACAGATGAACCCCTCCCCCCGCACCTTCTTATTTATACAGTGGGCTTAATTGTAGGCCTTCCTTAAGGTTGCTTGAGTGATACATTCCAGACACTCAGAAAGTAACTAACACAACAGGGTGTTCAGTAAATGTTACCTGCTTTTGTTATTACTATTATTTCCCTGCTGTTAACAGCCTCAGTAACGATATACATAAAGTTGACTTAATTTTAACCTCAGAAGCCCAGTGTGCATTTCCCTTCAGGCTTATCCTCTGCCACTAATTGTCTAGTTTTCTAATTATTAGAAAACTAATTATTCTAAGAATTAGAATCCCATTGGTCTGGCTATCTGGAGTCCCTTCTAGTACCGTTAATATTCAAATAAATAAAGTGAAAACTAAGGAGAGGGAGGAATAGGGCCCAGGCCATCCTGGAGCTTCCATTCTGGTGGAAAAGGCAATATGTCAGGTGGGAAAAAGACTGAGTGGGGGATGAGAGGTGCCGTTTGCATTCAGGTGACTAATGAGAGCCTCACAGCTGCTTCCTAGTCATTCAAATGGTTCTGGCAGGGTGATTGACAAAAAGTTCATTGGACTGTATTTTCTTTTCTTTCCTTTTCTTTTTTTTTTGTTTTGAGTTGGAGTCTCTGCACTCTGTCGCCCAGACTGGAGTGCAGTGGCCGCTCCCGGCTACTGCAGCCTCAACCTGCTGGGCTCCAACGATCCTTTCACCTCAGCCTTCCAAGTAGCTGGAACTACAGGCGCGCGCTACCACGCCCGGCTAATTTTTTGATTTATTGTAAAGACGAGGTCTCGCCAAGTTGCCCAGGCAGGTCTTGAACCCACGGGCTCAGGCAATCCACTCACCTTAGCCTCCCAAAGCGCTGGGGTTATAGGCTGAGCCACCAAGTCCTGCCGAACTGTATTTTCTTAAAGCAACAAAACTGCATGTTTGATTTTTTTTTTAAGACCAGTAATTTTGACGTTTTAACAATTCAGATACTCTCAATTAGGCTCGGCTAGTGCGACCACACTTTGTTGCCTTTCCGGCCAGCAGAAGCTGTGGGAAGGTGGTTGGAAGTATGGCAGGCCTCCTTGACTCCAGGCTGGATGGTTCTTTCTGTGCACATGTATTTCCAAGGGAAGACACTGGTTTATGGCATTGCCAAGGCTCACCTGTTGTTGATCCATTGTCTGTCCCTGTAATTTACATATGGCATAGTTGCTTTATGCTTTTCCATTTGCCCTTCTGCCTCTCAGAGAACATTCTGGTGACTCCAGAGTCTTTTATGACCCAGCTTGAATGCCACTTTCCCATACAGACCTTCCTCCGTCTCTCCTCTGCCCTCCAGTAACACTTGTAATTCCCTTATAGTACCTTTCCCATTCTACCCTGTAACAGTTATCTGTGTAAATTTCATCCCTAGCACAATCCTCTCTCCTTCTTCCACTCCTAACCCCCAGTTATCAGTTCCTCAAAGCTCTTGAACTCTTTTGTATGATGCACAGCACATAGTGATACTAAATAGATAGCTAAGTGAGTAAGTTAAATTGTAAAGTTGAGGTCTTGCTGGGTTGTCTAATCTGGCCTTGAACTCCTGGACTCAAGCAATCCATTACCTCTGCCTCCCACAGCACTGGGATTACAGGTTTGAGCCACCACACCTGGCCAAAAAGTAATTTTTGAGACAATTGGAAAACAAAACATGAACCAGGTTTCACACCCAGTTCTACATGATGGTATGAGTGAATGAATAAAATTAGTTGAGATAAACATGTTAGTTGGGGGTCATGCAGAGAGCCAGCTTTAATCCTGCTAAGATCAATCCTAGACCAAAGGAGACCCTCTGGCTGCAGGATAGAATAAAAGATGAGGTCCTGTCTTGAACTAGAGTAAGATATAGAAATGAACTGTAGCATACTTCACGGGCATCTTACAACATATCCATTCAATCTACCTGGCACTACACAAATCCAGAATGGAAATCTGAGCTTAAAATAGAAATAAACTGGGCCAATCTTTCTCATTCCAAAAGAGTCTTCATTTTATAAAAGAAGGTCTTTTTTTTTTTTGAGTCAGGCTCACTCAGTCATCCAGGCTAGTGTGCAGTGGCCGGATCATGGCTTGCCATAACCTCGAACTCCTGGGCTTAGATATCCTTCTGCCTCAGCCTCCTGAGTAGCTGGGACTACAGGCATGTATCACCACATGTGCCTAGTTTTTTTTATTTTTATTTTTATAAAGACAGGGTCTTGCTATGTTGCTCAGGCTAATCTTGAACTCCTAGGTTCAAGTGATCCTCCCACCTCAGCCTCCCAAAATGCTGGGACTACAGGCATGAGCCACTGTGCCTGGACGTTTTATATAAGGAGGTCTTTAAAGAGTTTTTTCCTTAAGCATTTGTCTTTTAAAATTTAAATGGTTTGGTCATGGAAAATTTCAACCATAAACTAGAGAGAATTGTATAGACCTCTGTGCACCCATCACCCAACTCCAATGGCTATCAGTATTTTGTCATCTTGTTTCATGTAGTCCTGCTATCACCTCTAAATTTTTTTCTTTTGTTGGAATATTTTAGTGTAAATCCAACACATTGCCATTTTCCTGTAAATATTTCAGGTGTTTTCCTACAGATAAAGGTTTTTAAAAAACATTACACAATACTATTAACCCACCTAACAAAATTAACAGTAATTCCTTAATATCATTGAATACTCAGTTCACGCTTTATGTTTTCCAGTTGCCTCAAAAATGACTTTTTGGCCAGGCACAGTGGTTCATGCGTGAAATCCCAGCACTTTGGGAGGTGGTGGCGGGAGGTTGAGGGGGGATACTGCTTGAGTTTAGGAGGAAGAGGCTGTGGTGAGCCATGATCGTGCTACTGCACTCCAGCCTTGACAACAAAGTGAGACCCTGACTAAAAAAAAAAAAAAGACTTTTCATAGTTGATTTAATTCCATCAGCATCCAGACAGGGTCTGTATATTGCACTTGGTGATTTGTCTGGTAAACCTCGTTTTGTCTATTCGTTTCCCTTCCTCCACTTTTTCCATACAATTTTTTAAAAAAAGAAACTAGGTGATTTGACCTATAGAATTTCCCAAATTCAGAATGTAGCAAATTGTATTCTCGTGGAGTCACTTGATGTGTAATTCTTTAAATTTATCATTAGCTGTAGAAGACTGATTAGATTCAGCGTTAGTTTTTGGTCAAGAATACTATACAAGTATACAAGTGATGCTTTGTACAAGTGATCCAGTCACATTTTATGAAGGGATATATATATATAAGTCTGATTGTCTTATGGTTAGTAATGAGGATCACAGAGTAGGTTCAGGAAGTCCCAGCATGATCCTTCTGTGATAGTATTTCTCATCTGATCTTTCACTTAATGGCTTTGGTAGCTAATGATGATTGTTTAAGTCCATTATGTCATTAGGTATTGCAAAATGGTAGTTTTCTAATTCTGTCAGTTCTTTTGCAACTATTAACTGTGATTAATCTAAAGGATTTTTCCCTCTTGTAGATTACCCTGACATACATTTCAGACAAGAAAGGCAGGATTATTTCCCCTGAATTACTCATACACTTCAATGTTTATTGTTTGGCAAGAAGCTATAAGACACATTTGTTTAATGCTGATACACTAGTACCTCTGAACACTGAGCAGATATAAAAATGAATCAATGCTTTTACATTTTAAATCAGTAGGAAAATAGCATTTCATTTACTGATTATGAATAGTTGCTACACTTTTTTTTTTTGAGTTGGCGTCTCACTTCAGTCACCAGGCTGGAGTGCAGTGGCACACTCACGGCTACCCCACTGTCGACCTGCTGGGCTCCGGTGATCCTTCCGCCTTGCCTTCCAAGCAGCGGGAACTATAGGCATATGCTGCCACGCCTGGCTAATTTTTGATTTATTGTAGAGACGGGGTCTTGTCAAGTTGTCTGGGCTGGTCTCGAACCTGTGGACTCAAGCAATCCATTTGCCTTGGCCTCCCAAAGTGCTGGGATTGCAGCCTGAGCCACTGAGCTCGGCCAATTGCTGCACTTTTAAAAAGCGTGATTACTGGTATATTTATACCAGGAATATGCAAGAATGTAGTCTAAATGCACACTTAGATACTGTGTATTTCTGTAGGAAACCTTGTGGTTGAAAGGTAATATAAAAAGTCACTTGGGCATGTGGAGCAAGGAGCTAAGTGAATTATTTATTTTTATTTGTAGCTCTCAGCTGGCACAGACCCCATCAGCGTCTTTGACCTCAACATTTCTTCCTCCCCAGAACCTTCACTTCCCATCCTCGAATGAATATAAGGTACTTGATTTTTATTTGTTTGGTGGGTGAATTTTTTAAAGGTGGGAACAAGTACTTTGCTACAAGAGTGTGTGTGTTTTTTGAATGAATGAATTGCTCCTGCAAAACTCTTGGATCAAGATTCAAAGGAAGACATCTAATGGTTCTCTCCTGGGTAACAACTAACCTCTAAGAGGCATCTCATTGTTTCTGAAGTTCAGTCACACACAGTCTCATCTGGGTAGATCCTCATGACAACCTGTGAGGTAGATATTAGTATCTCTGTTTTACAGATGAGAAAACTGGAACTCATAGAGTAAATAAAAGTGACTTGTCCATTAGTTGTAGTTAATAGGTAAAAAGTTTTCTATGAGAGTGAAACAAACTGGACCTCACTTTGTCACCCAGCCTGGTGGGGAAGAGAATTCCTAGATGATTTAGCCTCCACATGCTAGCTTCAACTTTTGTGCAGGCTGGTCTGCTTGTACTCCATGGGTTCTTCCAGTTCCTCTGCCCCTGCACTGGTTTTAGAGCATTAGACAAGGACCTTGCGAGATCACTGGACTAAATCAGACACTGTGGGGGGCAGGGGAGCCCTCCCTTTGCCTTTGGGCATAATGCTTTGCTAACCTGAAGTTGGACTGAATAGGCAAGCCCACTGCTTCTCTGGTTCGTCACTGGAATGAGCTGTGGGAACCCTGAGCCAGCCAATCGCCCTGTTGCCAGAACCCTGGCAAGGAGACTTCATGGCATAGGGGACCACATATGCGGGTGTTCATGCTCTAAATGTTTCTTGTTTCACATTTATATATTTGTTAACTTTTGTAGTTGTTAGAGATCAATAACCAGCATTCGGAATATGCCAAAATAAGTGAGCTTTTTAAAGCTTCCATGAAAAACGTCAAGATTGAAAAGATCAAGATGGTTCAGAACCCAGAGCTCTTGAATAATTTTAAAAGGTTGGTGGCCACATTATTGGATTTCCTTACATAAAATTGGAAAGGGTTAGTTGATATCTGTCCTTTAAGATTTGTATTTCCTGGTTTATTTTGGTAGTCAACAGTTTATTTAGGCTCTAGTTATTTTTTCATTGTGTAAACTTGAGTTTCTTACAGTTTTACAATTCAATAACTTCATATGTCTATCATTTAAAAGTTTTCATCAGTTTATTATTTTACACCTGCTGCCTTAAAGTTAGTAGCTCCATTCTGAAAGGTGACAGAATAAAATTTTAAGATGATTAGACTTTAGTTGGGATTAATGTTGTTATAACTGGAGTGGGAGGGGGATGTTCTCAGTATTAACTCTCACATTTCCTATATTAGGAAGAAATCACAGATGAAGAAGCAAAATGAAAAACTCCTATTTCATGCAACAAGCCGGGCCCATGTGGAGTCTATCTGTGCGAATAATTTTGACTGGAACTTACATGAAACTCATGAAACCAAATATGGAAAAGGTTTGTGCTATAATAGAAAAGCCTAACGAGCAGAGTCATAACTCAGGCTTTATATATGTTTCTATTATGAGGTATATGGAATTATTTTGTACCAGAGTGCCCAGGTATTAGTAGTCATAAAAAATAAGCCCACAGTAATTTTACATGTCTGTTAGGGTAGTTCAGTTGACTTGGGGCTTGATTGCTGGGCCTTAGCCCTGCTCCTGTCTTCTGTCTCTTTCTGGGAGTGACCAAAGAGTCTCATATGTTCTTGCAGACTTCTCTGTCTGGTGACTGTGTTGTCTACCATTACAACTCAGTTCTGGCTATGGCTCTTCCTGACCCATATCTTTGCCTGCAAAGCCGTTTGAAGTAGCCTCCAGTTGTCACAGATGGGGGAAGAGGCCTCTCCCCACCTCAGACTATACTGGGTCACCCTGGGCCTGAAGTATCATAGGTCTAGCCACACACAAAATCTTTGTAGCTCTTTCTTTTTGCTCCTAAACTCCTACATGCAACTCCTAAAAACAAACACAAACCAAACAAAAAATCGCTCATCTTTAGGGAATAAGTAATTGTTTATCACAGTTTCAAAGCAGGCTCAACTCATAGAACTGAGATGAAATTCACACTCAGCCCCAAAAGGTAAGAAGTCAATCAGTCAGTCAACACATATTTTTGAGTGGCTGCTATACACTAGCTGCTGGGGACACAGTGGTAAACCAGTTAGACATGGTCCCCCCAAAATTATTTTACATAATAAATTAAATGATTGAAATTGTGGAGCTGCTGTAGAGGAAAAGAACAGGCCCTATAGGTACCTAACCCAGCTAGAGAGATGTTCCCAAGGAAAGGCATATAGTAGGATTCAGCTACTTAATGGAGTCAGCATGTAGAGACTAAGGGAGAAGTGGTTCAAGGTATGGCACTACAGTAAAGTTTAGACTTGGCCTTAAGGTGGTGGGAGACTAATAAAAGGTTTGATAAGAATTTCATAAGTTATTAAGTTTAACTACATCACCAAAACTTACCTAGAAGTATTTGGAGGAAGTTTAGTAACCATCTTGAGTGACATATTACATGTGAGAAATCTGTCAGTTTCTCCTAGATCTATCCTAGGTCAGAATTCAAGCAAATAGTTATCCTATAAAATGAAATTTGTTATATACAGTTTTTGGCCATAGTTGGTTTCTCGCCTTTTATAAACCTGTTTAACCTGTTTCTTAACCTGTTTCTCCCCTTTTGTAAACAGAAGGGTACTGAAGGTCAGCATATTTTGATGATTTAGGATTGCTACTCACTAGCATTTTTCCTTTAGCTTGGTAAAAGGGGAGTGTTGTTGACAGCCAGGACAACACCCTTATGCTACAGGGAGGGGGAAGGCAAGGATGTATTCTGCAGTTCTCATAGGACAGGCAACGTGTCTTATGAAGATCTTGGCCTTTCCCTATGCCAGCCTTCACCATGAAGGTCAGGACATGATCATTTTCTTGGGCCTGTCTCCTGTTATACAGAATTAGGAGGTGTTTTGATTTGTTTGTGTTTATTTTTAGTGAAGGCTTTCTGTCCCCATCTCCCATGGCTAGACCACACAGACTACCCTGAAGCACTAGGCCTATAATCTTAAAAAGGTCAGGCAGTTATCCTAAAAGAGGCCAAATGGTAGATATCAAATGCACTGCTATTCTCTTTGTTTTCTCTGGGAAATAAAGCCCCTCCTGTTGCCCATGTGGAATCACTCTGGTTAGGCTGTTATCTGCACAACTTAGTATTTGACCATGTTTAGGGATATTGGGAGTATAAAGCATGCTTGAAAAGATAGAAGGGCTCTAGTCTACATCTTGGTAAACTGGAGGTGGAAACCAGTTATCTAGTGGGAGATGAAGGATAACCGTGCAAGATTATTATCTTAGATTAGTAAGAGATTTTGTAAGAGCTGGGAAGCTGGGCCAGAACGGCTGATCAGCCTGGACCAGGGACAAGAACTGTGGCAATCAGGGAAAAGCCCTCAACTGAACAGCCAGAGGAGATTATAAAGACTCGATTCAGATTTGGATAAAAAGTAGAAGCAAGCCGGGTGTTGTGGCTCACACCTATAATCCCAGCACTTTGGGAGGTGGAGGTGAGAGGAGTTCCTGAGCTCACAGGTTCAGGATCAGCCCGAGCAACACGGTGAGACCTTGTCTCTATAATAAATCTTTAAAAAATCAGCTGGGCATGGTTGTACATTCCTGTAGTTTCAGCTACTTGGAAGGCTGAGGCAGAAGGATTGCCTGAGCCCAGCAGGTGAGGCTGTGGTGTCCGTGAGCATGGCACTGCACTCCACCCTGGGCGACAGAATGCAACTCCTCCAAAAAAAAGTAGAAGCAAGATGAAACAAGAAAAAGAAGCATATTTGGGAGGCTAGCTAAGGGAAGAATGATCCCTCCTGGTTTAAACTAGATTCAAGAGGCTAGATCAAAAGCATATGAGTCCAAGAAACATAATTTAGGACCTAGAGTACTGCAGGCATCATGACATCTATAAGCTCTTCTGAGATTCTGCAACCCCTGTACCTCAACATGCTCAATATCAAAATGAAAGGAACAAAAAATATTATTTTTGGAGCTAATATGAGTATCTATGTAGAAAATCCAAAAGAGTCTACAAAGAATTGGAATGTTGGTGTGACACAGAAAGTGGGACACATGACTTCCTGTGCCACTGCCTTCCTTGCTGTCATCTGTCTTCTGACCACTTGCTGTGTACTGGGCTCAGGGTCCCTGAGTGACTGAGTCAAAGGCAACAAGACCCTACTTGACTCCCCACCTTAAAAGGGTCCTTCCCCTGGTCTTATTCAGAATTCTTTCTAGTCAATAAAGCCTGACTATTATTTTTTGCAATGAATTTGTAGATCCTATATCGGTAATTACAAGCTAACTATGTTAGTTTTTTTCTCTTTATATTCCTTCCAATAATTCTAATTCTCCCTGAGAAAAAGACTGTGTCTGACTAAATAGAAGGATGGTTATGTATAAAGAATTGCAAAAGAAAGAGAGAAAAAAGGAAGGAAGGAAGGAAAGAAGGAAGGAAGGAAGGTAGGAGGGAAGGAAGGAAAAATAGCACAATATTTTTGACATGATTTCATTATATCAATTATATTTAATAAATGAAAAAAACTGAATCAAAGTAAATTACAGAAGAGCAGCTAGGAAGGCAAAACAAAACAAAACAAAAAAAGTTGGAAGAAGAATGTTTATGAAGACGAGGGACTGACAAAGGCCAGAGAAGGCTAGAGGTAGTATAGCACATTTAAGGTGAGGTAGGAGTGATAAAGATGAGGCTGGAACTGTAAGTTGGGGTCAGATGCTGAAAGACCTTACAAGCCATGCAAAGGGGATAGTATTGTCCTGAGTACAACAGTTAGGCACCCCATGGCTTTAGGAAGGGGAATGACATGATGACTCTTGTGTGAAGAGGGGGTGGAGGGGACTAAGACTGGAGGTGGAGAGAACAGGAGTTTATTTCAAGAGTCCAGACCAGAAATTAGGGTGGCTTAGACCCAGGTAGTGGCAGAAGGGTTAGAAAGGATGTGGTGGCTCAGGGAATCTAATTCCTGAAAGGGGTATCTGCAACAAGACACATTCCAGGTCTTAGGAGAGCAGCTACAAGGGTGGGTCTTAGGGCTGAATCACCTAAGCAAATGAGGATTCCAGATTATATGTATGATTTAAAAACAACTGATGCTTGGCAACAAAAGCAAAAGTAGACAAATGAGATTGCATCAAACTAAAAAGCTTCTGCACAGCAAAGGAAACAACAGAATGAAGAGACAACTCCACAGAGTGAGAGAAAATATTTGTAAGCCATACATCTGATAAGGGGGTTAACATCCAAAATATATAAGGAATTCAAGCAACTCATCATCAAGAAGGTGACCTGATTAAAACATGGGGAAGCTCCTCCATAAGCTATCTGAGGTGATCTGTGAAAATAGTTCACTATTCACTTGACTCAGAAAGTTCCAGAAAATCATGCTCCTTTAGAGGTTCAACTCTTCATGTTCACTTTAAAAACACTGGTGAAACTACCCAGGCCATCAAGGGTAAGCATATATGAAAATCCACCAAGTATCTGAAAGTAGTATACGGAAGCAGTGTATACCATCTCAATATTACCATGGTGGGTGTGCCCAGTCTGAACAGTGGGGCTGGACACAGGATTGGTGGTCCAAAAAGAGAGATGAATTTTTGCTGCACATGCTTAAAAACTCAGAGAGTAATGCTGCATTTAAGTGGTTAGATATAGATTCTCTGGCCATTGAGCACATCCAGGTGAACAAAGCATGAAGATGCACCCCCAACAGAGCTCATGGTCAGATTAACCCATCATGAGCTCCCTCTGCCACATGGAGGTGATCCTCACAGAAGAGGAACAAATTGTTCCTAAACCAGAAGTTACAGAGAAGAAAAAGATGTCCCAGAAGAAACTGAACAAATAAAAACGTATGACACGGGAAGACATTCAGCATAAAATAAATGCAAATAAAAGTTTTAAAAATGAGCAAAAGACTTGAATAGACATTTCTCAAAAGAAGACATACAAATGAGCTGGTGATGGCTCATACCCATAATCCTAGCACTGTGGGTGGCTGAAGCTGGAGGATAACTTGAGCTCAGGAGCTCAAGACCAGCCTGGGCAACATAGTGAGACCTCATCTCTATTAAAATAATTTTAAAAATTTAAAAATATTTATACACATATAAATATATATATGTGCATGTGTAAATATATATACATATTTATTTTTATACATGTATATAAAATGTATATATATTTATTATACATAAATATGTATATACAGAATTTTATACATATTTATGTATAATAAAAAAGAATACACACAAATGGCCAACAGGTTCATAAAAATATGCTCAACATCAATGAGATATAATCTTACATCTGTTAGATTGGCTATTATCAAAAAGAAAAAAGATAAGTGTTGGTGAGGGATGTGGACAAAGGGGAAACGTTGCACACTATTGGTGAGAATGTAAATTAGTACAACCATTATGGAAAACAGTATGGAGGTTGCTCGAAAACTAAAAATACAACTGCCATGTGATCCAGCAAACTCACTACTGGGTGTGTATCCAAAGAAATTAAAATCAGTATGTTGAAGAGACATCTGCATTTCCATGTTCATTGCCGCATTATTCACAATAACCAAGTTATGGAATTAACCTAAGTGTTCAAGAACGAATGACCGGAGAAAGAACTGTGGAATACACAATGGGATACTACATAGCCTTTAAAAGGAAGAAAGTTTTGTTATTTTCAACATGGATAAAACTGAAGGACATTATTTTAAGTGAAATAAGCCAGGCACAGAAAGACAAATGCTGCATGATCTCACTTATATGTGGAATATAAAAATGTTGAATTTATAGAAACATAGGGTAGCCTAAGGTTATCATAGGCCAGGGGTGGGAGTACGGAGGGAATGGGGAGTATTGGTCAAAGGGTACAAAGTTTCAGTTAAACAGGAAGAATAAGTTTTTGAGATCTATTACATAGCATGGTGACTATAGTTGGTAATAATGTATTGTATATTTCAAAATCGCTGAGAGTAAATTTCAAATGTCTCAGCACAAAGAATAAGTGAGGCCATGGATATGTTAACTGGCCTTATATACTCATTCCACATTGTATACTTACATCAAAACATCACACTGTACCCCTTAAATATATACAATTATTATTTGCTGATTTAAAAAGAAAAAAATGAGTTAGAGAAAAAACTTTTAAAAAGAGAAGGAAAGAGTAGTCAAAAAAACACACCAACTAATGCATCGTTTTTAAGAATCAGTTATTTAGGGTAATGTTTTCCATTTTCTCAATGGAGAATGATAAAGATTGCCTCTAAAAATCTATAGTATCTGTCTAAAGAATTATTTTTCATTGACTTCACAAGGTTTTCAGTTAGCATTGATAAACAAAATAATAAAATCAGCACTTAATTATGAAATAAAAAATTTTAATTGAGAAATGTTAAAGTAACTCACCGCCATTGATATGTACAACCGGATCTGATTTTTCAAAAATAGGTATTATGGTTTTATCAAGTAATAAAAACGCACAATAAAGAAAAAATGGATGAAATTCCTGTTTATGATTTAATTCCATTTGTTAGGTGTATTGACATAGCAAGATTTCCAAGACTAAAGTGAGGGGGAAAAAGTTGTAGAACTGTTCTTATAGTATGATCCTATTTATGAATAAATTAACTAACATAAAACAATATCAGAGTATGTATATGTGCATATATATGTATGTGGATGCATAGAAATAGGTGTGAAAGAATTTTCACCAAGCTGTTAACTGTTTTGAGAAGGGAAGTGGGATCTGGCATGGTAGGTCAGTATAGGAGGACTTTCATATTTCACTTTATATATAGTAGAATTTTATGGTAATATTCAGAATTTTCAGTATCTGAATTATTCAGGATAAGCAATGCTTTTGGAATTCAAGCATCTAATTATTAAAAATGGTTTTAAAGAGGCAACTAAAATAACCAAAACTATGTTAAACATCTGCTACCATAAGTAGAACAAATTCATTTTATTTATTGAGTTTTGCATGGAAATCAGAATTTGCAGTATCTACTCATTGTCTTCAAAATGACAGAAAAACATTTGACAGTGATGAAAATAAAAATAGGGAATTTTAACTTGTCAGGAAATTATCGTTGGTCCACTGGGTATGAAAAAATCAGTGATTTTTGTCTGGGGTTGTTTTAGAGCTAAGGTCGATGGATCAACTGTCTTTGAAAAGTTCTGTTGGGGTGCAGTGGCTCAAACCTGTAATCCCAGCACTATGGGAGGCCAAGGAGAGAGGATTACCTGAGCCTGGGGTTTCAAGACCAACCTGGGCAACTTGGTGAGACCTCATCTCTACAATATGTCAAAAATTAGCCGAGCGTGGTAGCACACACCTGCAGTTCCTGCTACTTGGAAAGCTAAGGCAGAAGGATCGCCTGAGCCGAGCGGGTCAACACTGGGGTGGCCGTGAGCATGCCATTGCATTCCAGCCTGGGCGGCAGAGTGAGACTCTGACTCAAAAAAAAAAAAAAAAAAAGAAAAAGAAAGAAAAGAAAAGTTCTGTCAGAGTCAGTCCCTTGCCCATGCTACACCTTTCCCTTTGACATTTTCCAAGACCTTCCCATCAGTAGTCAGTGACCTTTGTTCCTTAAAATGTACACACTATGAAATGGCCTCTGCTCTGGAATACTCTGGCTCATCAGTTCCAACTTGGCTCATTCACTCACCCTGCATGCATTGCATAGATTGGGCCACTGTGTCATCACCACTTGGTCATTGCACCCAATGGTTCAAGCCATTAGTGTGAACCCGGCACTATAGCAAATGTTTCTCAGTCATTTAGGTAGGGTTATATACCGTATGTAAGTCTGCTTGTATCATAAACATTTTTTAAGTACAAACGAAGGTTTAAAAATATCCGAAAGGTGTTACTGACGTTGCTTAGTCCCTGCCCATCATCTGATATAAATAATCTTATAAACTATATAACCTCTTTTGTTAGAATTCTTAACCTCTTTTTCTGATTTCTAGGAAATTACTTCGCAAAAGATGCCATCTATTCCCACAAAGATTGCCCGTACGATGCCAAAAACACCGTTATGTTTGCAGCCCGAGTCCTGGTTGGAGATTTTATTGAAGGAAATATGATGTACACAAGCCCGCCTCCACTGTACGATAGCTGTGTGGATTCTACGTTGAATCCTTCCGTTTTTGTCATCTTTCAGAAAGATCAGATTTATCCAGAATACGTGATTGAATATACCGAAGCGGACAAAGCCTGCGTAATTAGTTAGATCTGATAAATGCACTGTTGTAAGGATACCATAACCGTTCTGGGTCCTTACAGAATCAAATTGCCCCAAATAGTAGTTAAACTTTTATATTTCCTTGCCCAGCTATTTACTGTCTTAGATCATTGGTTCCCAAACTGTGCTACACACTGGAATCATCTGGGAAGCTTTAGAAAATTCTGACAGCCAGGCTGTACCCCATGCCAATTAAATAATCATTTCTGGGAGCCAGATCATTGTATTTTTTAAAGCTCTCCTTTTGATTCCAATGTATTGGAAAGTTTGCATTGTCTTAGATGGAACTGGTAAAGGCTGACTTCTAAATTTTGTATAATTGCAGCAATCTTTCTCTTCCATCTAGTCTTTTAGTTTACTATATGGCATGGCTTTGTTTTGGTTAAATTGAAAGAAAATTAGTGTGGGAAATTAGAGAAATCTAATAATGCTTATTAAAATAAGGACATAAGCCACCACAGCCTTGTATGAAAAACTGGGGGGGAAATGCTTAGGGACATATGATGAAAAAAAGTAAAAAGCAACATTTAAATGATGTTACAGACATAAGTGTAATACTATACCTGATCTTTGTGATGAAGCTGATTGGGGGCACACATTTCTTTATCTCTACGTTATTTAGGGAACAGTCTCCATCCTGGTTGACTCTTTCTGGAATGCAGTAATAAGAGCTGCCAAGTGTGGCTCAAAGAGGAACAACCAACTGGAGTTAATTGCCCATTTGGGTTCTTTATATCGTTATGACAAAATAGATATGTATGCTCTAATTAATGTGAGTACAGAGAAGGCTTTCCTCAGGTTAGGCTTTCATGAAAGTATCTTTATTTAGAGGGCACTGAGGTGCAGTAATTAGATTCACACAAACCTGACTGATAAATGCGGGTCATACTGTAGTTGTTTGCTGGGGCAGATGTGCCTCACCAAGAAATTAGGAGCAAGGCCATCCCCACTAAAGGACGGGACCCTAAGGAGACGTGATTTGTTTCCTGGTGAGCACAGACTCAGAACAAAGAAAACGATTTCCCAAACAGGCCTTGTGCCTATGAGGGCCTTCTTTTTCTAAATATAATGGATTGTATGGAATTGTAATACAATCGGTTTTTAGAGCAGGTGAGGTGATTGGACAAATATTTTCTTATTATAAATCATGTTTCTCCTTCTAATTGTCCTTGTTCAACATTCCTTACCAGTTGCCAAAATTTCCTGTTTTAATCCCTTCCAGCAAACATATTACACATAATTAATTAGCATTAGGATTGATTTTATATTAGTCAGATTTTAGATGAGCACAAAGATCTCCACAACTTCTTGGTTTAAAGGGCTCTGGCAGTAACTTATGCATAGAGATTTTTTTAGAGGAGGGTGATTTTCTGAGAGGCTTGCCACAAATGTTTTTTCTCACTCATTTTTCTCATGGTAACTCCTATTTTGGAGTGTTTATCTCCTGCCCTTGGCTCTCACATTGTAGAGGTGCAACGTGTCCGACTTTTTCCAATTGCCCATCAGATACCACTAGTTGGATATCTCACAGGCATCTCTGACTTGGTGTGCCTCCTCCACATGCCTCCATCCACCCATTTGCCCAAACAAGTCCAAAAGTCATCCTTGACTCCTTGCTCTCCCTCCCAATCAATGCACATCTGAGCAGTTTCCCAAGTCCAGTTTTGCCTCTGATGTGCTTTCTTTTCTTTTTTTTGATAAAGCAAGATTTACTGAGAGGACAAAAAAGCTCCCAGAGTGGAAGGGGACCTGAGGGGGTTGCCCTCTGATGTACTTTCAAAACACAAATCTGATCAAGTCTTTAGGATAAAGTTTAAAACCATCATCATAGCCTCACATGATCGTTTCGTTCCCTGCCCTTCTACCATGTAGTTTCTTCTGCACACACCACTCTGGCTTTCTTTCAGTTCTGAGGTACCCATTTTCCTCATTTTCAGTTCTGTGATACCTGTCTCCCCCATGTTCAGTTCTGTGGTTACCCATTTCCCCCATTTTAAGTTTTGTGGTAGCCATTTTCTTTCAGTTCTGTGATACCACCCGTTTCTAGTTCAGTGGTTCTCAATAGCACTTCTGCCTTTTTTTAAAAACAACAAATACTAATACGTCTTCTTTGTTATCCTCAAAATCCAATTTGAGGTAATATGCTCTACCTACACACAATTTTAGAAATAAATTAAAAATAAAGTAAAATTTATATCAATATAAAAGGGAAATAAAAGGTACATAACTTGGGTACAACTGTACTAGAAGACTTAATGAAGTAGTCAGATGCTTATACTTACTTATAATAAATAAATCTGAACTTAAAAGAAGGTAGGAATTCAGAAGCTATTTTGTACAAAGCCTGGGAAAATGAAAAAAGCAGGGATATGAGTGGACATTAGAATAAAAACTAGAGATACAATAACTTATTTGCATGTGATAGTACTTATTTATATATGATAAGAGAAATAACGGAATAATCTTAATTGAAATAAAGATACTATGCAAGAAAATTTACAGGTTGTCGAAGTGGAGAAAATGAGGACATATTATATTCTTGCAGACGAGCTGTAGGTCATACATGAATGTCTAGTGAGACATTCAAAATTCGTATAGGGTGCAGAGTAATTTCTTATTGTGAGGAACTGTCCAATGTATCGCACGATGTTTGGCATACTTGGCTCTCACATACTAAATGCCAGAAGCGCCCCTGCCCCCACCCCAGTCATGATGACAAACACAAACCCTATCAGACCTATTCGCCCTTTTCAGAGCAGATTTTTTTTTTTTGAGTTGGAGTCTCATTCTGTCGCCCAGACTGGAGTGCAGTGGCACGCTCCCGGCCACCGCAGCCTCGACCTGCTGGGCTCCGGGGATCCTTCCGCCTCAGCCTTCCAAGTAGCTGGAACTACAGGCACGCGCTACCACGCCCGGCTAATTTTTTTGATTTCTTGTAGAGATGAGGTCTCGCCAAGTTGCCCAGGTGGGTCTCGAACCCGCGGGCTCAGGCAGTCCACTCACCTCGGCCTCCCAAAGTGTGGGATTACAGGCTGAGCCACTGAGCCCAGCTCAGAGCAGAT
>CAUYQG010124142.1:0-17043 GCA_963574415.1 Tarsius wallacei | reverse complement strand
AAAAAACAAACAGTCCCATTACAAAGTGGGCAAAGATATGAACAGACAGTTCTCAAAAGAAGACATGCGCGAAGCCAACAGATACATGAAAAAATGTTCAGGCTCACTTGTCATCAAAGAAATGCAAATTAAAACTACATTGAGTTACCACCTAACTCCAATCAGAATGGCCATCAATAACTCAAAAAATAACAGATGCTGGAGAGGATGTGTGGCAAAAAGGGAACACTTCTACACTGTTGGTGGGAATGTAAACTAGTGCAGCCTCTGTGGAAAACAGTGTGGCAATCCCTAAAAGTTCTAAAAATCAACCTTCCATATGACCCTGCAATCCCCCTACTGGTAATATACCCAGAAGAACTCAAATCACTTTATAAAAAATATACCTGCACACATATTTTTCTCGCAGCATTGTTCACAATAGCAAGAACATGGAACCAACCATGCTGCTCATCAAAAGAGGACTGGATTTTTTTAAATGTGGTACATATACACAATGGAATACTACACAGCCAAAAAGAAGAACAAAATCAGGAACTTCGCAGCAACCTGGATGGACTTAGAGTCTATAATACTGAGTGATCTTTCACAGAAACAAAGAACTGAGTATCACATGTCCTCACTCATAAGTGGACCTTGAACAACTATTGTAATACTATAAGAAAAGGATTGACAGTAGCAGGAAACTGCAGGGCATGGGGGGGCGGGCGGGGAGGTGTGATTGGCAGTAGTGGGAACCTGCCTGGGGAAGTGGGGGCACACCTCATCAACAAGGGTATCTGCACAATGAATATTTGTATACCTAACCCTGAATTGTACCCCACAATTTTAAAATAAATTTAAAAAAATAAAAATAAAATTAATGTAGAAAAGAAATCTGCTAGGAAACAGACTACTGTATGTATTCTTATTAAAATTCCTGTCCCACTGAAACTGAGGAATATGATGTACTTTCTCAGAGTTTACAAATCTCCCTTAATCTGATGCTTGAGCTGCACTGTGGTTTTGAAAAGACACATATGCTATTATTATCTTCTTCCAAAACATGGTCTTCTTCCTGTGAAATTGAACATGTGGATGCCTTCAAATTTCAGAAGAATTTCCTCTCAGATAGACTAATTCCCATCTGAAACTTTTGAGCAGCATTTAAAATTTGTTGAGAGTTACCCAATGAAGAAATAGCCCTATTTCTTTTTTTTTTTTTAGTGTTCTTTTTATTATTTTATTTTATTTTTTAAAATGTGGGGTTCAATTCAGGATTAGGTAGATAAGTGGTCATTGTACAGGTAAAGTTTGGGCCACCCTTTGGTCCCTGCTTTGCCTGGTTTGAGATCAAGTACCATATTGATGTCGTGACCCCACCACCACCACCATCCTGCTACTGCCAATCCCTTTCTTATAGTGTTATGATAAATGTTCAGGGTCCGCTTATAAGTGAGAGCATGTGGTACTCAGCTTTTTGTTTCTGTGAGTATGATAGACTCTAAATGCATCCAAGTTGCTGTGAAGTTCATAATTTTGTCCTTCCCTATGGCTGCATAATATCCCATCTTGAATATGTACCACATTTTTTTATCAGTTCACTTTCATTGGGCAGCACAGTTGGTTCCATTTTTCTGCTATTGTGAATAATTCTGCAATGAACATGCATGTACAGGTATCTTTTTTATAGAATGATTTTAGTTCCTCTGAGTATATTACCAGAAGGGGACTAGCTGGGTCGAATGGAAGGTCAATTTTTAGATCTTTTAGGAATCACCACACTGTCTCCCACAGAGGTTGTACTAGTTTACACTCCCACTAATAGTAGAAAAGTGTTCCCTTTTCCCTACAACCTCTCCAACACCTATTGTTTTTTGAGTTATTGATGCTGGCCATCCTGACAGGATTTAGATGATATCTCAATATGACTTTAGTTTGCATTTCTTTGATGATCTGTGAGGCTGAGCATTTTTTCATGCATCCACCGGTTGCTTGTATGTCTTCTTTTGAGAAGTGTCTGTTCATCTCCTTTGCCCACTTGTTTTTGAACTGTCCACTCTGCCCAGAATTGTAAATGTTGGAATCCATCTTCCATACATAAAAATGACAAGGATAATTAATACAGTGTAGTGAAACAGGAAAGGGCGAGAAAACCAAAAGTAGGTGTGAGCTGTGAAATTTTATAACACTCAGTCCCATTTACACTCCCTTCAAAATATAGGAGAATTGACATGTTTAACGTCATCCCTCGTACTTTCGTCTTCAGACCGTCACTCACAACCTGTTTCTACTCTCCCATCTGACATGTCTTCTTATTCCCCATCTTTCAATCCTGTTCCTATAGTTTCTCAAAAACATTTCCCATCTTTCTGAAATAAGCAAACCAAGATCAAGCAAAGGGGACATTGTCCTACCAGCCACCTGTGCCCTCATAATACATATTAGCCACAGCCAAGCATTTTATACATCATGTTGGCCCAACTCAAACCTCCAGATGGCAACAGACTTTCCAGGACAGGCTATGAATGTATCATATGAGAAGAAAGCAGGGACACCAAAAAACTCTCAAATATTTGCATTGCCCTATTAAAAATAGGTTAGACCGGTGATCACGAGGACTGTATGAGTGACCCATTCTGTGAAGGGTCTGAAGTTGAATTTCAGCCTCAAGTCCCAGTAACCTAGTCCCTGTGAATACATGCCTACGGTTGTGCTGTTTAGCTTCCTTATGCATAAAAGTGAAATTAAAACATTTTGTTGAAAAGAAAACAAGTACTCATTACCATTTCTTTGTAATGGTTTTACTTCTGTCACAGTCATTCTGGTCTACATAATGAGAAAAGGGGCAGAGCACAGAAGTGAGCGGCAGAGGTTTCCCAAGCCCCAGGAAGGCTGTTTGATGGCATGGGCGAGTGGAAAAGAACAGGTGATGGGTGGCGAGTGGTTGTGCACCTTTCTTTTACGGGAGAAATCTGGGGCTGAGCTTGGGGATCAGTGTGTCCCTATACGTAAGATATGTTCTTCCTGTATGGGAAGAAGACCCTCAACCTGGGTCCGGCCCAGGGACCCTCTATTAACTCCACAGTTTTGACAAAAGCCTCAAAGACACATTTGGGCCTGAAGAAGAGTTTATTTACGATTGTTTCTTACTGAAAAAAATATCAATCAGCTGATCAAATAAATATTTTAAAGATATTAGAAGTTAGAACTTTACTCAAACATTTTTATTGATTTTTTTAAAAAGACTTGAGCTGTTTAGACTAGCTTCTTAGTTGTGCAAATCCACTCAAAATTTAACTACTTAAGGCTGTCACATGACTACATTTAGTCATGATAAGAGTCCACAACTTTACATTTGGGCACTGGCTTGTTCTCTCTGGCTCCACTGACAGCCTCTGCTCAGACAACTCAACAGCCACTTCGGCTAGATGGAGACCAATTCCTTTTTTCTTTTCATTGTCAAGGAGAGGGGAAACCTGGAGCCCATTCAAAGAGTCTCCCTCATCTGGTGAGTTTCACTCTTGGTCGTCTTGCTTTCAAATGAAAAGTGCCGCATTCTGGGAAGCATGTGGATTTGATAAAGGTGCCTGCTTGCTAATGCGAACAGACAGTAGGGGCTCTTTTTTGCACTCACCAGTAGGACTCTGGGTAGGAATAGCTCTCAAAAGCGACTACAGATCCAATTCTGTAACACAGCTTTGTCTGGAACAGTCCCTTCTCACCACAGAAGGAAATAAGTCTAGTTGAGTCTCATGAACACGGATTTTTCTCTTCCACGGAGTATTTGCTTGACTGATCCCTGGCAGTTACAGAAACAGATACAAATGCATTGCTTAAGAAAACAAAGCCGCACACAATACTCAACTCATTAGGATGATTTAGCAGTGGCTGGGTATTGCTTTTGGCCGAGTGCACTGGAAGAAGTCCTAGGTAGACAGACTCAGGTTTCATACCCATACTTTGCCTCCCATTCAAAATAGTCCAAGTCAAAGACCATGCCCTATGGAAAAAATGCCTACATAAGAATTGCCCCTTCGTGGGGATAGTTGCCAAGTTGATCTTAAAAACTAAGTGCAAATAAACGTCTTATGAATGTGGTAGCAGTGAGCTAAACAATCTGGTAAAAAGGCAGGCTCCTGCCTATTTCGTGTGGAGTTAGATATTTGCTTAGCAAATGTAATCAGAGTGACAACAAACAATTGCATTATTGTGCCCAAATGGACCTTTTTCCTCAACATTTATCTTCTTTTTTCTTCTCTAAAAAATGCTCATACCCAGAAACAAAAAATATATGATGTGGAAGTTCAGAGCTATTCGAAAAATATAGTCCACTCTTTGAACATGCTTTTGTCCCTTCTTTCACTGGCTTTTTGAGCACAGAAGATATAAAATAGACCTTTGAGAATTCTATGAAATAACTCTACTTTATGCTTGAACCGCCCATAAAATGCACAATAAGAATCATGAATATAATTTTTATATCCAAATTGAATACCTAGGCTAGGAGGCAATTGTACTTCGACTAGTTGACTAGACTAGTTGTTTTGAGCAAACTGCAAGGGAGACTGGTTGCAACTTTGCTTTCTTCTGTGGCTACGGGCAGCACATCCAATACCAGGGAATCTCTTATAATCAAGTGTTATTAGCCACAAAGCATTTGGGAAGGAGATCACATCATCCTAACTCCAGGAGGCTAAGCCTACTGAGAACTGGTCAGTCTTATCATCTGTGTGTGTGTATATAGAGGAGTGAGAGTTGAATGAATGTGTGATAGTGAGCCTTGAAAATGGTGGAGTGCCACACGATATAAGTTTTAATAAGAGCCCAAACCCAGAAGATCTGACAAAAACAGAACCAAAAAGCAATTTTTAGACCTACCATCTGAACCAGGTTTATGATTTCACACTCTTCACTGAAGTTGTAAGTGGTTTGTGATTAGATCAAGGACTGGAAAATGGTAAACAGATTTAGAAATTTAGAGTTATAAGAAACCTGTGAGTGGATCTAAATCCAATACTCGTACTTTACTATTGAAAAATATTAAATTGCTGTGAGGGTTTCGTGAAACTATGCACATGAAAGTCTTTTCATAAAATGTGACCCGTATTCCCCAATGCAGTATGTGAGTCCTTAGTTAAATTACATACCTTACACTATACCTGAATTTGCATTGCCTTTCCAGATTCTCCCTTACCCCTCTATTTCAATTTTGCATACTCCCATTGTCACCTCTGCTGTGAAGTCTCCCTCATTTCTTCCACCCTCAAAGTAAAATTAACCCTTTTTTCAGCATTTTTATCATATGGAGGTAGTTTCTCTTTCATCCGTATCTCCCTGTTTATAACAACAGTTTTACTTGTATCCAGCAAGTGTTCAATAATCCTATGAGAAATCTATTTATCCTTTGGGACCTATGGCTGGTAAACAGAAGTGTCATTTTCTCTGGAAAAGCAGTGTCTTTGGGCCATGAGTCAGTCAAATTAGTAATTACAACAAAGATATTGGTAAATATCACTATGCAGCTATATACAACCAATATTAAATTTGCTGTGTATTTTCTTTGGCAACAATGATAAAAAGACTCTTGTTAATAATGGAAGGGAAATCACTAGGTGCTCTTACAGCACTGTAGTCTGCATCTCTATTTCTTGGCCATAAAAACTCTCAGGGAACCGCAAACTTCTAATAAAAATTTCAAAGACGCACTTAAGAACATTCACATTCCATGAATACATTCAAGATGTGAAAGGCAAACACTCAACAGAAAAATTACCAGACACACCGTCTGTCTTCTTTTGTGTAGAGAGCTTGCACTCCTTCTTGTTAAGTGAGCAAATCGGGATCAAATAGACAGCATCTACAATAAATCCAGCCAAGTCTCCCCAAGAGGAATATCTCCAGTGAGCAGCTAAATGCTGCTTGGTGCAAGTGATTCAGCAACCGATATAGCTGAATTTATAAAGTGGGTCAAAAAGTTTGGTGTGGTGATCTATACCATATACCAATCACACCACAAAGTAATTAATATGTATATTATTTGCAAAGAGAAAGCCTAGCTAACTCAAACTGTATATTTTCCTGAACTTTATTATGTAATAGCCCTAGATTCATCACAAAGATTTTTAAATTGCAAAGATATCCCCCTGCTTATTAGTAAAATTTTTAAAACGCAGTTTTTACTGCTCTGTTTTCTTAAGAAACATAATGAGTAAGCATACCGAGACAGTTTTAAACACTCACAGGAAAATGTTTTTACCACTTAAATTTTCCAGGAGATGGTTCAGAGACGCAGTCATTTGTGTTAAGTTGTATTAACATGCTTACTTAAAAAATAACTCCAAATTTGACAGGTTGTTCTGCCTTTAAAGTAAAATATTCAGAGAGCTCATAAAAAACCATGCAGGAAAAACCGAAACCTTCGAAGAGGTATATCTCAATTTCTCCCAAGCTATGCAATTTAATTCGTCTTTTTTTTTCTACATTTATTCAAAAGTGGTCTAGCGCAAAGGTTCTGTAATTACTGGAATGTCTACACTGATCCAGTGCTGATTACTGCTCGAGATCTCAAATCTCAGTAATCTATTTTAAACATTATTAAATATTAGGGATTCCTGTGATTTGTTTTGTCATTTCTCTACTTCAAGCTTTCCTGCCACTCATTGCAGGAAGAGATTGTGAACAAAAGCCTGCTGCTTTAATCTCAATTTGTTACACTAAAAATGCAAAATTAAAGAAAAATGGGGAAAGTTTAATATTACCAGGGAATGTGATTGATAACATTGTGTCATGTTACGAGTTTTAATATTATAAACCGAGTTTTATGTTACTCTTCTAATAGTGACATATTTAACATTTTAAGACTGGATATAATAATTTTATGGGGTAAAATGGATATTATTAGATGATTAGACTGTAGTACTTTGTCAAATTCTTGTATATTAAATACAAAAAAAACTACAATAAAAATAAGAAACTATTCTGCCTTCAGCTGAGAGAAAGAAGACAATTCAAACTTGAGTCCCTTCCTGTGTTCAGTGTTATTCCACCCCTATCTCAGGGAACTGAGTCATATTGTTTCTGTGGCACCTGATAAAAGTCAAGCATTATATCTTATCTCCATAAGTAATTTAAAATCATTTGTTGCTGGCTATCATGGTCGTATCTTCTCAGGTGGTGCTCCCCAGAAAAATCTCATCCATTCCTTGGAGTGCATGTCCAAGGCAAACTGGAACCAGAGTCTTGAAGGACAGTTCCCACGTGGCTGGTTGAAAGGGGCCGATAGGAACAGGCCACCGGACGCCAAACTTATGGAAGAGTCTATTCATATGATGCCGCTTAAACCTCTGAAACAATGGCAAAAGGCTGATCAAGCTTTCGTGGCCCATCTACAGTAGAGTAGAAGTTTCTTTTGGGGACAAAGATATCACATCGTTCACAAGACAGGCAGGCATGAGATCTAATCAGCTGATGTCTGTAAAGGACAGAAATAAGAAACGGTGAGAAATCATGTTTTATACTCAGTCACCAACACGTGAGCTACAACATAACATCACGTCACTATAGAGAGTCAGAAGGTGAGTGCACTGAGATCTGCGAAGTTTCCAGCACTTCAGACCAAACGTGGAACACACAGTGAGGGTCCAACCATAGGTACTGAAATCATACAGCAACCCTGTCCAGATTAGCATTCATTACCTTATGTCATCCTATTTAGCTTCTTCTGTTTGGGGGGTATTGAGTTGAACATTTCCAATACATTGTCACTCATCCGCGCAATATTTCTAAAGTATGAACCCTGACTCTTCTCTTACAGATAAGCTTGTAATTCCTTGACCCTCCTTTCTTTTCTCTTGACACTCACTTCTGACTCACAGCTTCCCATGGGGCAAGAACCTTGCATTATTAAAGGCTTTATTCTGCCAGGTGAGCCTTGACAAGGCAAGAGACATTCATCTTCTTTTCTTTCTTTTCTTTATTATTATTTTTTCTTTTTTATTTTTTGGGGGGGGAGTTGAGGTCTCACTCTGTCACCCAGGCTGGGGCCATCCATTCCGGAGTGCAGTGGCACAATCAAGGCTCACTGCTGCCTCAACTTCCCGGGCTCAGGTGATTCTTCTACCTCAGCCTCCAAGTAGCTGGGACTACAGGCATGTGCCATCATGCCTGGCTAATGTTCTTTTTTGGGCTTTTGTTTGTTTGGTTGGTTGGGGTTTTGATTTTTTTGTAAAGATGAGGTCTTGCTATGTTGCCCAGGCTGGTCTTGAACCCCTGTGCTCAAGCAAGCCACCGCTTCAGCCTCCCAAAGTGCTGGGATTACAGGCATGCGCCACCATGCCCAGCTCATCCTTTTAGTTGTTCTAACTCAACAAAAGCAATAAGCTGCTTACAGAGAGGAAGAGAAAATTAAGAAGGTGAGCACGCCAAGAATAAAAAACAGAAAACAAACGAGTCTCTTCCTACACCTTCACGCAGTTTAAGATTGACACTAGCTGGAGGATTTATAGAGACACACTCAAAGAAGGAAACCAGACTGTATTCTCATAGTGTGTGGCCTATTTGGTGCGTTTGGACCCTGATCTTGAAAGATCCTGTCGACCATCACTTCAGTCAGGCGAGGGCAGACAGAGACACAAAGCCTGGGTTCCGCTGACAGGTCGCCTGTTCAGGAGCCTCGGAAATCCACAGTTTAGATAAACAGAGGCCTTCATTCACCCTCAAATTCACAGTCATCATTTTCTGAATACAGTAAAAGTGAAAAACAAAACGTTAGTTTCACTTTCAAATTCCAGGAATGCAATTTCATCCCGAACATCTTTGTGACTCTTCTCCCTGCTCTCTTTTATTCTCCAGCATACATCTTCTATGTCTATATTGGTATTGCTGTAGATATAAACATAAACATGGATATGGGTGTAGATAAAGGCATAGATAAAGATTTAGAGCAAGGGTACCGAAACTTTCGGCTTCCCTGAGCTGCATCACATTGAAGAGGAATTGTCTTGGGCTGCACATAAATTATATAATATAGTTAGCATAGATATGTATTAAGACTTCTTTTTTTATATTTTTAATTATAAGTGAGAATAACATAAAACCAGTGGGAAATTTGACCTTGTTTTTGTAATACTAACCTGACAACGCCTGGTCCCGTGGAAGTGGCTGCAATTCTTAGTGAGTTCTCAAGGTGCTCATCAGAAATGTTTGTTCAAATTTTGCTCTCCGTGTGCTTCATAATTGAAAACAGCTGCTCACAAAATGTATGTGCTGCCAAGAAGTAATGTCATGAATAAGGTGTGACTGTGAACTTCAAAAATGGAACTATGCACGGGGTCACGAAGAAAATAAACACTCAAAAACACATAATATTAAAAGATTTTGTGGGACCACAGTAATAGCTCTCCTGGGCCACATGTGGCCTGCCAGCCATGGGTTGGACATGCCTGATTTAGGGAGTGTAGATATATCTGGTTGCATTCCTCTTACATTTTACAATTTCAATAACTATCTTGGTCATATTAACAAGCCCGGTATTTTTTAAAATTCAGTAGAAATATGTCAACCAATAAGAGCACTTGCCACAGTACTACTCAGAGTTCCCACAGGCTGCCTGGTTCATTTTTATGTTTTCTGGACCATTCAGAGATAAAAACAGGCTCTGTAACATTCAGAAAATGATGACTGATATTGAGTGGCCTTATTGTCCACCCAAAGTGCCTGTCACAAAAGCAGGCCCTGAGATTGGTACACATTTGATCCTGTTCTGACTCACAAAATAGAAATGCAGCCCATGGTCAGGTCTATGTGGAAAATCCCACATCAGCAGATGTAAATGCTGACCCCCATTTCTGGTCCAAATGATGGATTTTTGAGTGATGTGTATTATTTCAATAATTCAAGTTCCCTGATTCAAAAGGGGCTTGTAGAGCAAAGTGGTAACCAAAAAGAACAGAGGATATGTGGAAATAAACCTTCATTCACACAACTACAGTTTAAAAGAAATGAGGCAGCCTCAGGAGAGGCCGAGCCCAGGACCCCATGGAGATCAAAACAAGGCTGTGTCACCTTGTCCTCTTCTTGTCCTGTCCTCTTCTGCTTTCAGGAGGTGCAACATCAGTAGAAGGTATTTGCATATTCCTTCCAGATGGGTGCTTTTTCCCAAGGGGCAGGCATGTGTTGGGTGGGGAAGGAAAATTTACCCACAGAGTAGTATGGAATCATTGCAGTTTTACTGGAGCTGGCAAGCTATCTGCAGAGCTGTGGACTCTGAAGTCATTTAGAAGGCTGTGTGTGTGTGTTTTATACTCCAACACACAGATGATATAGAACTTGCCTATCTTTCTGTATGGGAATAAGACTCTCAACACAGATCCAGCCCAAGGACGTTCTTTTTTTTTTTTTTTTTTTTTTTTAGTTGGAGTCTCACTCTGTCACCCAGGCTGGAGGGCAGTGGCATGCTCCCGGCTACCACAGTCTCGACCTGCTGAGCTCAGGCGATCCTTCCACCTCAGCCTTCCAAGTAGCTGGAACTACAGGCATGCGCCACCATGCCCAGCTAATTTTTTGATTTATTGTAGAGATGAGGTCTCGCCAAGTTGCTCAAGCTGTTCTCGAACCCACGGGCTCTGGCAATTCTCTCACCTTAGCCTCCCAACGTGCTGGGATCATAGGTGTGAGCCGCCTCATCCGGCGGGACCTTCTATTTATGCCACAGTTTTAACAAAAGCCTCAAAGACATATCCGGGCTTGAAGAGGAGTTTATTTACAGTTGTTTCTTGTTAAAGAAAATCAATCAGTCAACCAAACAAATTCTAAAAAGATATTAGAAGTCAGAACTTTGCTCAAAGATTTTTAACGATCTTTTCTAAAAACTCAGCTTTTAGACTAGCATCTCAGTTGTGCAAGTCAACTCAAAACTTAGCTATTTAGGGCTTTTGAATGGCTGAATTTAATAATGATAACCGTCTGCAACTTTACATTCAGTCACTGGTTTAAAGTTTTTAAGAAATGCTTCCTGGAGGTTCAGACCCACCTTCCTGGGATGGTGGTTTTACAAAGTAGGTCCTGTGGCTTTCTTAAGACCCTACAACTGGTTGGAAAGAGCTGGATGCCCAATACAATGCTTTTGTCCTCTGCCACAACAAACCCCTCTCCATCCCTCAGGTCTAGGCCAAGTAACTAGCTAGCCCTTCTTTGGAATCTTACCTGGTGCCCCGATGAGGTTAGGGGACTCCAGTAAGACCTTCTACCCCCTGTTCAATATGCTTACCATGACATGTGCTAACTGCAGGCTGTCTTCTCCTTCTCCATCTGAACTCTGGACTCCATGAGGGCAGAAACCACATCTGCCTTGCTTGTTTGTATTCAGTCTCTCAAAGAGTGAACAATGGGCAGCTTTCGGTCACCTACACACTCTGACACCTTGCACCCAACATAAAGCTGGGCATGTAGAAGGTGCTCATAGTACATGCATACAAAATGAATGGGAGGATGAAGAAGGTTTATAGCCCTTGCGTTTATTAACAATGAATTTTTTTCCCAAAGAGTAATATTCATGTTCGAGATGGTTACGTGTGCCCATCCAGGTGCCAGCAGTAATTGATCTCTATAATACCAAAGAAGTTATCTAAGGGACTGAATCTGATACGTGGTGAGCACTAGAGCAGCAAAGTGTCACTGGGAAAAAAGTCAGACCTTGGAACCAGACAAACCCAAGTTCTGCCAATCCTTACTTGGGTGACATTTGAAAAGTTAATTAACTTCTCTGAGGTTCAGAGTGGCTATATTGATATTTCTGAATGCTCAAAGTGCAGATAATAAAATCATCCTTAAAAGGTTGTTAGTACATTTAAGTAAGATGTATATATAAAGAATACAACAATATATTTTAAACTAAAATAACTCACTAAAATGCCATGAGAAGCAAGGATATGTGGGAAGAGCAGAGAATGAAAAGCCAGCATCGAATTTGGTGAAAGAAAAAAGCTCAGAAGACATTTAGAGATTCTGCTGCACTATTATTAATGTTGTTATTTATAAAGCATGTTAAGTGAATAAGACATTTTACCAAACACAGACAATACCATGGTCTCTATTTTTACTTAACAATTGCAAAGACATAAAAACAAGCCTCCTGATAGTCTGACAGAGTAAGATGTTTTAATGGGGTTTTAAAACAAGTGAAGAATTCATGTTGCTGCTGTTACTGCTTCACATTATTTATGTTGGCAAAGTAAGAGATCACATACACCCTCCCAAAAACCTGGAGAAAAAAATTTAAAAAAAAAAAGGAAGGGGACTTGTCATTGGCAATATCATCGTCCCACAACTTTTTTTTTTTTTTTTTCAAAAAAAAGGAATTCTTATCAAAGTTAGAACGGCACCAAAAATGTCAAGAAATATAAAAAATAGTTACTGTTCTGAAAGGAATTATTAGAAATCCTAGTAAGGGTAGACCTTAGATCAAAACCCAAGTCTGGGCCAAGAAATAAAATGACCTTTACTTCAAAGTCACGTCCTACTGAGTGCTACTTTGCAGTGGAGTTCGTCCTCTAACTCAGGATTGTCAAATAATGGCATTCAGGGCTCACCAACAAGAGGGCATGGCCTTGTCCTGTGGAGTCTGCATCTAACCTCTGCAAGGGAGTTTTCTATATATTACTGCTTGTAATATAGGGAGACAGTTGGTTTATGTTGGCTCCTGCCCCTATTGAAACTAAAGAAACATCCATCTCATAAATGAGGGTGTTTATAGAAAGCACTTTGGTTGAGTTTCAAATTGTCAAAAATTATAAAGCAGCCATTTTCTAAGTCATAGTACCACCGAGCTAATTGCAGGGACTATTTTATATTATGACATGTTCATGGCACAATATGATGGTAGCACATGGACCTGTCAAAACAAATAAACCTTTTTTTTATATCTAATGAATTCTATTGCACAAAGAACTAAACAAATTATGGGGTAGAGGCAAGTGTCTACTACACCGTCAGCGTTTCATACCTGAAGGAAAACAGTGGAAACGTTCAGGAATTGACTAAAAATTAATGGCGCACAAATGAAAGGCTCTATTATGGATGGAAGGACAGCAGAGTGTGGTCGAGACAATATGCTCCTTTATAATGTAGATATCCGGGGTAGCTCACCACAGCCTAAAACACAGCTCACCACTCAGATTGCAAATTACTGTGTGCAGAACCTCAGAAGACTTGTTGAGGTTATGGTGTCACTAGAAGAGGGCAGAGGGAGATAGTTCTCAGGTTAGCAGAGTGGATTCACTCATGGTCACTGAAATGCAGAAATTGGTGCAGCATCCAAATTGCTACTATCTTGTTTTTAACCAGCGACGAAATCATTGGCCCAAAACCAGAAAGTCAAATAGACAATAAAAGATGCTGTTAAAAGAAGTGAATGGTTGCTTGGATGTCAGCAAGATGGCCGACTAGACTCCCCTAGCACTCACCCCCTTCCCAATAAGAACATCTGGAACATTAAACAAACAACCACATTTTAATGAAAATAACTGAGAGGAAGCACCGAAAGGCATCAGAGAATAACCCTGGTGAGCACAGAAACGGGAAGACCACATAGACAACAGAAGGAAATGCTGGCCCTCCACTACCCCATCCCCCAACCAGGATCAGCTGGGAGCCAGAAGAAACTCTCCATGTGGTGAAGAGATAAACAAGAGCATCCCAGAAACCCCCTCAACACCTTGGACACCTACAGAGGTCACCACTGGGGTCCCCTGCAGTGCTCACAGGCACTAAGTCCAGCTGAAGGAGCTACCTGGAGTCCACACAAATGCGCTCCCCGTAAAGAAGGAGCCAACGTTGTGCCCGATGCAGCAACTGCCCTTAGAACTACCGCTGGAGTGTGTCTTGCTTTGATGGCCAGTAGCCACGGCACTCTTTTACCCCTGAGACTAAACTGCCATTGAACCACCCCAGTCTGGTGGCCTGGTCTTCCCAAGCTAAACTGTGAACAAGTGTTACTTATACCCTTCCTTGGGGCCAAGCAGCGGTAGAACTGCTACCCCTACCACCGCTCCCTCTGCTAGAGCTGAAGCAGTATCCTGCCTCCTGGGAAAACAGTGCCTTGGGCACTCACAGTGGCCAACCTTCTCTAGTACCTACTTTGAAGCAGGGCCCTGCATCCTAGGAAATGGTGCCCTGGGCTGCCCAGAACAATCACACACCCTGGGCTTGAGCTCAAATAGTGCACCGTCCCCTGGTGAATCAGTGTCTTGGCCAAGCTGAGCAGCCACACGTCCTAAGACTGAGCTGACATATCCTGTGTGCCAGGGAAACAGAGCAGTGGTTGAGCTGAGACACCTCATCCGACAGGGCAAACAATTCTAGTACCTTACTTCCCTGGAGCTGAACTAGCCTTCTAGAGTCTGAGCTGCTAAGACAGTCCTCTCTCTGTGGAGTGGAGTCATTACTGTGGTATCCCTTGCCCCCTCAGGGCCGAAATACCAGCTGTTCTTCACCATTCTAAAGTTTTCACAGTCTGGGATACTGTTGATCCCCACCACCTCACAGTCTAGAGTCATTACTACATGGTGCCTCATCTCCTGGGACTCAGGATGCCACTGAGCCCTATTGCCTCAGGTTCCCAAATTGCAGCTGTACCTTGCTCTTCAGGCTAAAACTTTCAGAGCATACCTTCTACCCTGGAGTTAGGAAGTTCCATACTCTACTCCCAGGTACCCTGGGCTCAAACTGCTAAAGGGTGCCTCGGAGTCACAGATCCTCTGTGGGCAACCTGCATCCAACTCTGCCACAGAGAACAAGTCTTTACCCTCAAGACCACAGTGAGTCTGTGAGACCTTAAGACTAGAAACCCAGCCCCACGGCCACTCCAAGCTCTTGCATCTGGAACTCAGTACCACCACTGCCACAGCTTATAGGCCATGTCAAACCTGACACCAAGAAGGATTCCCTCAGCTAAGTCTCCCTATTGTGGGGTAAATGAGAATAAGAGGACCCCCAAAAGCCCTTGACACAGAGAACATTAACAATCTGTGCTGCTGCTGCTGCTACAAATGTCTAGATCACTGAGGTGCCCACAGCTTATTCAGTTATGTTGAACACAACTGAAGAAGCTGGATGGATAATCTACTACTGTGCCTATCCAATAACAGAGTCACTACAGCCTTTTCAATCAGCATACGGAAACTTATCTGCAAGTGAAGGTGAAACTTTCTTCTAACTCAAATCACTCTATTAAAAAGATACCTGCACACATATGTTTATCGCAGCATTGTTCACAGTTGCAAGAACATAGAACCAACCATGCTGCCCATCAAAAGAGAACTGGATTTAAAAAATGGGTATGTATGCATGATGGAATATTACACAGCCATAATGAAGAACAAAATCATGAACTTTACAGCAACCTGGATGGACTTAGAGTCTATAATACTGAGTGATCTTTCACAGAAACAAAGAACTGAGTATCACATGTTCTCACTCATAGGTGGACCTTGAACAATTATCATAATACTCTAAGAAAAGGATTGGCAGCAGTGGGAAACTGCCAGAAGGGGTCTGGGGAAGCAAGATTGGCAGTAGTGGGAATCTGCCTGTGGAAGGGGGGGGGCACATCTCATCAACAAGGGTACCTGTACAATGAACATTTGTATACCTAACCCTGAATTGTACCCCACATCATTAAAATAAAAAAATTAAAAGTTAAAAAAAAAGAAAGTTTTCTTCTTCCATTTCTTCCATTCTAAAAAGTTTGGAAGAGGTGATTATTTCATCCAATGCACAGACATCAGCACAGGAACACAAGAAGCATAAAAAAGCAAAAAAATATGACACCACCAAAAAATCATAACTCTTAGTAACAGACCCCAATGAAAAGAAAATCAATGAATTGCCAAAAAAGGAATCCAAAAAAAAATAATAATGTTCTTAAGGAAACTCAACAAGATACAAGAAAATACAGATACATAGTTCAACATAATGAGGAAAACAATTTATGAATAAATGAGAAATTCAACAAAGAGATAGAAATTCTTTTTCTAAAAAAAAACTAAACAGAAATTCTGCAGCTGAAAAATGCAATGAATGAAATTCTAAAATGCAGGAAAGAGTTTTAATAGCAAGTTTAATCAAGCAGAAAAAAAGAATCTCTGAACTTGATGATAAGTCATTTGAAATCACCCAGATAAAACAAAAATAAGAGAGTGAAAAAAGCTTATAAAACTTATAAGACAACATCAATAAAATAAATATACATATTTTGGGATTTCCAAAAGGAGAAGAGAATGAAAAAGCCTAGAAAAGCTATGTAATGAAATAATGGCTGAATACTTCTCAATTTGGGCAAAATATAGATATCTAGATACAGGACTCTCAAAGATCCACAAATCAATTCAAACCAAAAATTTCCTCCCTGAGGCACATTATAGTCAAATTATTTAAAAGACATTGACAAAGAGAGAATCCTAAAAACAGCAAGAGAAAAGTGTCAATTCACATATAGAAAATTTCTGTTGAGTAACAGCAGATTTCTCCCTAGAAAACTTACAGGCCAAGAGAATGGAATAATATATTCAAAGTGCTAAAAAAAAAAAAAAAAGTCAGTAATAAATATTATACCCAGCAAAGCTACTTTCAGAAATGAAGAAGAAATAAAGTCTTTCTCAATCAAGAAAAAACTAAGGGAATTCATCACCACTAGACTAACCTATAATAAATGTTCTAAGGAGTCCTTTCTATAAGTTAAAGATGATAGCCAATATCATGAAAATATATAAAGGTGTAAAACTCACTGGTAGAGGAGATATACAAAAGAGAAAAAGCAATAAGTCAAACTTTATCACTACAGAAAACCACCAAACTTTAATGATAAACAATAAGAGAGGAGGAAAGGAACAAAACAACCAAAAAACAATTAACTAAATGACAGGAATAATCCTCACCAAACAATAATAACCTCCAGTGTAAACTAAGTAAATTATCCACTTAAAAGATATAGACTAGCCAGGCTCGGTGGCTAAGCCTGTAATCCCGCGCCTTGGGAAGCTGAGGTGAGTGGATTGCCTGAGCCCG
>CAUYQG010124138.1:0-19530 GCA_963574415.1 Tarsius wallacei | reverse complement strand
CAAAAGCTAATAGAAATTTCTGGCCTGCTGACCAGTCTGAAAATGCAACAGAAGCAAGCCCTGTGGCAAAGAGCACAGCAAGAACGCAAAGCAGGGAAAGAGGCCAAGGATGACAGGGAGATAGAAATACCATAGGCAGTTAGAAGTCAAAGCAGGTACACAAACAGAAACCAGATACTAAACTGAGACTCTGTTCAGCCAACATCTTGGCCTAATGAATAGTAGCCAAAGGGCAACCTCGTCAGGCCCGTGACTCCCTTAAACAGAATTATGGCCACAAACAGAAAAAACAGATTCTTACCTCCTAGGAGAATGCAGATGGGCTCTGGTTCTTTTTTAGGCGAGAGGAATTCAGCGGTGGTACCAACTCCCTCCAAGCCAGATAAGAGGTTATGGGGCCCTGAACAACTCAGGGGGCACCTCCCCTATAATGTCTCTGCCAAGCCAGGGGAGAACTGGAGCGAGGCTGCCTCCGGAGGTTGGCAATCTCACTGGGGCCTCCAAATGTTATAACCAGAGTGCGAGAAAGGAGTCGCCACACACTGAGAGCTGAATTTTTGAGTCCTTTAATAGCCAGTGGTTGAGAGGGGACTCATGTCTCTAAATGCTCTCAAATGCCAAGTAAAGCAAGCAAAAGGCTTATAAAGGCAAAAACGGCAAATGGGCTACATAGCACAGGGGTGAAGAAACAAGAAACTAAACATAAAAAGGAACAATTACTTGGCACACATCTGATTTCAGTTAACCAATTAGAACAAGGAACTTGTAGTTAAGGAGTTTTCAAAACCAGGGCAACAAGGGATTGGAACAAGGATAAGGGCTTGTGAGTATGGGAAGGTTGCAACGGTCACATGCAGAGGGGTTGCATCTGGGTGAGCTGGCAGCTAAGATGGAAGATTTTTAACAAAATGAAGTTACTTATGTCAAGTAAGCTATTACAGCCTATTATAAGTTTTACAGATATTTCAGCCTGACAGAGTAAGAGGGAGCAAAAGGAAGCAGGAGAAAGAGAGAGGGAGAGAGAAAAAACTCTCATCACCCAACACTAAACAGCAGGGCTTCTAAGCAGCCTGAGAACCCAAACCTCTTTTGAGTTCCTGTCTGGAAAAGCTTGGGTTGTCAACTGCATTTACTGGTTGTTCTAGCTGATACCTGATAACAGGCCCCTGACTCCTTTCTTTCCTCTTTTGAGTTGGAATCTCACTCTGTAGCCTATGCTTCCACCTCAGTCTTCCAAGTACCTGGAACTACAGGCATGTGCCACCATGCAGGGCTAATGTTTTGATTTATTGTAGAGACGAGGTCTTGCCAAGTTGCCCAGGCTGGTTTCAAGCCCCTGGTCTCAGGCAATCCTCTTGCCTTGGCCTCCCAAAGTGCTGGGATTACAGGCTTGAGCCACCACACCCGAATGACTTCTCTTTCTTATAGCATTTATTAAAAAGGGATTATGGGCTGGGCATAGTGGTTCATGCCTATAATCCTAGTACCTTAGGAGACTGAGGTGGGAGGGTTACTTGAACTCATGAGTTCAAAAGCATCCTGGGCAACATAACAAGACACTATCTCTATAAAAAAATTAGCCAGGTGTGCTGGTGCATGTCTATAGTCCTAGTCACTTGAGAGGCTGCGGTAGAAGGATTATTTGAGCCAGGCGCTGGAGGCTGCAGTGAACTATGATCATGCCACAGCACTCTAGTCTGGTCAGCAGTGAGGAATCTGTCTCTAAAAATAATAATAATAATAATAATAAATAAATAAATAAACAAATAAATGAGGACTTATGATTGTGAACCCTTCCTCTGACCCTTTGAGATGTACATGTGTCTCCTATAACTCAAGAGCATCTTTCTTTGGGACCTGAGAGTCACTCTTATGAAATGCAATCATCAGGAAGAACAGGGCCTCTGTCTCCCAGTCTCTGTGAGAGGACAGAATCCTAACTTAGATAATTGCCAGCTAGCAAATGCTGCCAGCCTGATTGCATGCACACTGACCAACCCTTTGTCATCTGTCATTCCCTCACTCTAATTGAGCCTTTTCTCACTCCCTGTCCCTACTCTCTCATTTTCCCTTTAAAATGCTCTGTCACTTCTATGTAAATCAGAATGGGGCCCAGCTGTCTCCCCTGATATCAGTAGTTACTAAATAAATTATCTTCTCACTGCTTTAGCTAATATTTATCTTTATTTTTGAGACTTATCCTTTTTTTGGTTTTTATTAGATCCACTATATCCAATCAAATCATAATTTACTTTTTATGATTACTATTTACTCTTTCTATAAAAATTTTATATTTGTTCATTTTACATTTTAAAGATTATTAAATGTTATACTTATTTGCTATGGGTGATTATGAAATCACATTTTCTATATACTATGTATATTTTAATGAAGGAGATGTTGTCCTCTCTCTAGAATATCTTACTTGTAATTTACCTTGTCTGACATACTAGGTAAGTACTTCAAGTAATGCTCAGTATGATGAACCAATCCTGTAAATGTTGGAAATTTCTAGCCTACTTATAGTTTCAGGCTAATGAACAATGTGTCTCCAAAATTCATTATTACAACTATGCTTTAATGTAGGAATGATACACTATAAAATTAACTTGAATAGAGTTTTTTTGTTTTTTTGTTTTTTGTCAATTGGCGGCAAGAAGAAATTCCCATTGAAACTTTAAAAGGGAAATTGCTTCTTTAGGATGATGATCTCCAGCTTCATCACAAAACCAAACACCGCATATTCTCACTCAAATGTGGGAAATAAATGGCCACAAGGATGGAAGTAATAGACACTGGGGACACTAAGAAGGGGAGAGAATGGGGGAGGGCTAGGGTTCAAAACTACCTAGTGAGCACAATGTTCACTACCTGGAGAATGGGCCACCTAAGACCCAATCTCCACCACTATACATTATGTCCACGTAATGAATACCCATGTGTACCCCTGAATTTAAAATAAAAAATTTTTAAAAAGGGGAAATTGCCCAAAGAAGAGAAAGACTGTAAGAGATCCATTCTTTCTTTGGCCTTTGATTAAACAGAAACATTTCGGAGAAATTTGAATCCTTTGAAACACATTTATAATGCACAACTTGTATTATTCTCATTTCATGAATCTTTGCATTTGCATTTCATGAAGGTTTGCATTTTCAGGAAATGAGTAATTTGTCAAACATGCAGAGTCCCATTATTTAGGTCTGGTTCTCTTAAGGAGATAAAAAACTGTTGTTTAAGAGGGAGTTGTAGATACTTCACATTTTAAGTATAATATACTCGTAAATGTTTCTGACTTGGAAGAAACTGCTGACAAGTGTGGTTATGGGTGAAGCTTTAAGAATGCTTGAGAAATTCCCCTGTTGACTAAGCATCAGTTCACTGTAGCCCTGGAGAGTTATCCTCTGGACATCCCCTTTGAACTTTTTTCCTCCAAAGGGACTCATGCAAGGAACTGTGATTCATTATGTGTTCTTTCCTAAAAAGAAAGCACCTCCACAGACAACTTGAAAATTTCCAGAACAGAAATCTTATTACCATTTTTTTCTCATTAGTCTTAATTATTTTTAATGAGGAATCCTTGAAAAATGTGAATAACTTGGAATCAGGGACTATGGCCCGGGACTCAGTAGGTCTCAATCTCTATTTAATTAACTCCTGGCAAAGCCTGGAAAATGTCTCCACTTTTAAAAGACAATGACAGGTCTTTCCACTTCTATCTCCATAGAAGTAGTGACTAAAAAAGAAAATCTGTACCAAATACATGACATCTTTGGGAGAGATTAATGTCTATGACTATAATATTGGGATTATAATGCTAATTGAAATAATACTATTAGAAAATTTACAAGTTTATAATGGATAGAGGATGGTAGACTTTTGAAACTATAAGTATTACAGTATTATGTATATTATAGTTCCATCAGTGCAAACTCTTTCTTGATATTTATTTCTTTTTCTCTGTGAGATCTCAAGTCAGATTCTCCATTACTGAGGACATTTTCTGTACCAAGAAATATATCTAAAATGACTGATGGAATTGTTCTCATTAAAAAAAATGACACAGAGAATACGAACTGCTTCACCCCATCACTTCCTCTTTTTAAAATAAAGGCAATTTGAAGAAAGCATACGTATACAAAAAATATGACATGATAATCAAAAATAAGAGAGCACAGAAGATAGGATAAGCTGAAGCTGATGGCTTTCTGGAATCTATCCCTATTGACAACCATATTTGAACTTTGCATCAAAATCATGAACTGAGGTGGTAGTCAAAGCAAAAATATGAACAACCAGGAAGAGATGGCAGACTGAGGAAAGGCTTGTGTATGAGGATTGCTTGAAGAGCTCAGAGTACTGAGTTATTAAATAAGCACATTGGAGGGCTTTTGAACCACTTTCCAGTAAGTACATAACATGATTTCAATATTTTAAAGTGGCTAATGGATCTTAGCAGTTTATGCTTTCAAGGCTCCATTTAACTAATATCACAGAAACTCTCATTAGTGTCGAAATCCTGCTCTCCATAATGTCTGCACAGTCTTCATACAATATTCACTTTAGAAGTAGATGCTGGTACTTTCTTAGGTCATTTGTGCCTTCCTTTTTTATGCAGCCAGTAATGGGACTATTGACTGTCCCCAAGACATATGGAAAATGTTGAGAAATGTTTTGTGCAAGTTCAATTCTATCACCACCAATTATCTTGAGTAACAGAAATATGTACTTTATTTTTAATTAAACATGAACTTTTTTACCTTATTGCTGCTGAAAAGGTTTGTTGCAAAACTTAGAAATAAATAAATAAAGGTATGTTTATATTATATGAAAAATAAAACACTTTTATAGCAGGATTCAGACTACCTTCTACACATTCTTTGGCAGGAGTGCTCAGCTTCTATTTCCTGGTCATGCTTGATGCACAATTAACTTTTTATTTCTCATGTCTTCTTATGACTCCACCAGCATAAGTTTATCAGCTCTTTATATCTCACATATCACAATATATATGAGCACAGCACACGTGGCTGGTGAAAAAGACTCCAGCTGAGGGAGAAAAAAAAAAAAAGCTTGAAATGCTCCTTTTATCGCTATCCCAAACTAGAGGAATTTAGCTGTCTCTGGCTGTGTACATCTCATTACTTCTACAAAAGTGTAAGAAAATGAGAGATGAGTTGTCACTCATAACTTTACACATTTGGTCATGTGTTGAAATTAGTAGTCTGTCCACTGCCATGTGATTAACACAGTAGCAGATAAGATCACTTCAGAAGCTGGAAATTATAATTACTTGAGATCTCGCAGTTGAAGTTAGCCAAATTTATTCTATGTTAATGAACAATTAGTATAAATATTTTATTAAAAAGTAAAAATATCTGAGACAAATGCTAAACAAGAAGGGTTGATTGCACATAAACATAAAGCATAAACCATTACTATCTTAAGCAAGCCAGTAATGAATATGAAAAAAAGTCAATTAATATTGGCATGAAGTCACAAATGAAATAATTATAAAAGTAGGTAATTGAGCCCAATTTTACTTTCCAGAGTATTTTATCTTTTTAAAAAGTAACACTTTCAAACATATAGAAATATTTCCATTATAATAAACAGTTACATATATCATTCAAAAAAATTTTTTTTAATTTTTTTATTTTAAATATGTGGGGTACAATTCAGGGTTAGGCATGCAAATGTTTATTTTGCAGGTACCCTTGTTGATGAGGTGTGCCCTCCCACCCTGGGCAGATACATCAAATTTAATAAATGTAATTTTTTATATTTACATAAGAACATTTTAAAAAATTCAGATACAAAGTATTTGGATACTTTTCTCCATCCCAGATATGAATATTACATTATAGTTACTGTGTATCTCCTCTGTCAGTAAGCTATTGTTATGAAAAACGCTAGGTAACAAAAACTACCCCTAAATTCGGTGTCCCAAAACTACAATCTTTTATTCTCATGAATCTGAAAGAAACATGAGGATTTAGCTAATCTAGGCTGGGCTCCAATGGGTGACTCTGCAGATCTTAGCTGAACACATTCATACATAAGAGGGTTAGTTGGAGGTGAGCAGGTTAATTATGGGCTTGGCCAGGATCATTTGGCTCTGTTCCAAGTATATTCCCTTAGGACTAGCAGCTATCCTAGGTGTTCTTTTCCTAACAAAGCAGAGGTGTAAGAAAGCAAGGAGAAATACCAAACCACTTGAGGTCTAGGCTCAGAATGGTCAAACCACCACGTGCACCTTATGCTTTTGACCAAAACAAGCCACATGGCCAAATCCAAATTCAAGAGGGAGAAAAGTGCAGTCAGCATGTTATGAAATGGCATATAGCCAGGCATGGTGGCTCACGTCTATAAACCCTGCACATTGGGAGACAGCGGTGAGAGGATTGCCTGAGTCCACAGGTTCGAGACCAGCCTGGGTAACGTGGTGAGACCTCATCTCTACAACAAATTAAAAAAAAAATTGGCTGGGCATGCATGCCTGTAGTTCCAACTACTTGGAAGGCTGAGATGGAAGAATCGCCTTGAGCCCCGCAGGTCGAGGTTGCAGTGACGGTGAGTGTGCCACTGCACTACAGTCTGGGTGACAGAGTGAGAGAGACTACAACTCAAAAAAAAAAAAAAGGATAAGGCATATAAGTTACAGGTCAAAGGGGGCTGAATACAGTGAGGGGTGAAAAACTGAAGGCAAAAATGTAATTAACCTCAACTCCTATACACGTTTTTAATACTTTATCTATTATATCTATATCTGCAACCAACAAATTAGTGATTTAAGTATTTTAAAAATTTGCGTTAAAATGATATAATGAAAAGTTGTATAGTTTGCCTTTTTTGATCATTTTGTTTACAATGATGATCTAAGTTGATTATTAAGTATAGATTATTTTTCACTACTGAATTTTTTCCATTATATAAATATACTAAAAGTTATTTGCATGTAAATTGTTTCTAATTTCTTATTATTACAAAAATGAATACAGTGAAACTCTTGCATATACCTTATACAAAAATATGAACATTTTTCCAGGGCATATTCAAAATAAAATAACTGAATCTTAGGGTAAGTCTTTTTGTTTTATTTGTTTTCTACATTCAAGATCAGTGCTATCCAACAGAAATACAAGATAATCACCAATGTAATTTTAAATTTTCTTGTAACTTTTCAGAATATAACCAAATTTTTAAAAAAATCAATGTGATATCTTACACTATTTTTTGTTTTTCACTAACTCTTTGAAAATTAATATGTATTTCTTGCTTATAACTCAGCTCATGACATTTCAAGTGCTCAACTAGCACATGTGGCTAGTGGCTACTCTATCAGACAGCATTGTTCTAGATATTACTAAATTACTTGCCCAGGTCTCAGTACAAAGATGAAGTGTTCCGATTGTACATCCTTATCAGCAAGTGAATATCTGATATTTTCAATTTTTTGCTTGTCTGAAAGATAACATAAAAAGAACACTAGTGGAAAAAACTGGTGAATCTGATTAAAGTAGATCGTTTAGTTAATAATATTATACCAATGTAGATTTCAAGCTTTGCTAATTGGATAAATGGTTATAAAAGATGTCAAAATTAAGGGAAGTGAGTGAAAATTATACATGAACTCTGTGCTATCTTTTCAAGTCTTCAATATGTCTAAAACTGTATCAAAATAGAAAGTTTTAAAAAGTCACCCCCCGCTGGGCTCGGTGGCTCAGCCTGTAATCCCCTGCTTTGGGAGGCCGAGGTGAGTGAATTGCCTGAGCCCGCGGGTCAGAGACCCACCTGGGCAACTTGGTAAGACCTCATCTCTACAATAAATCAAAAATTAGTCGGGCGTGGTAGCGCGCGCCTGTAATTCCAGCTACTTGGAAGGCTGAGGTGGAAGGATCGCCGGAGCCCAGCAGGTCGAGGCTGCAGTGGCTGGGAACCGCCACTGCACTCCAGTCTGGATGACAGAGTGAGACTAACTTAAAAAGTAAAAAATAAAAAAATATAAAAAATAAAAAGTCACCCCTTAATTGAAATTTAATGCCATTAAGTGTTATATCACCAGATATAACACTTAATCAAACCCTCCAAATCACAGTTTATTTATATGCTATTTGAAAATATTTTTATTTATTTATTTGGTTGTTTGTTTATATTTGAATCAGGATCTCACTCTGTCACCCAAGCTGGAGTGCAGTGGCACAATCATGGCTTGCTGCAACCTCGACCTCTTGGGTTCAGGCGATCCTTCTGCCTCAGCTCCCAAGTAGCTGGCACGATAAGCTTACACCACCATGGCATTTAACTTTTTTGATTTTTTTGTAGAGAGAAGATCTTGCTATTGTTGTCCAGGCTGGTCTCAAACTCTTAGGCTCAAGCAATCCTCCAGCCTCGACCTCCCAAAGTTCTGGGATTTTAGGTATGTGCCACCATGGCCAGCTGAAAGTATTTTATTTAAATCACAGTTAGATGAGTTTACTGAGGTCAACTTTCAGTGAAAATAAATAAATAATTAAAAAAATAAAGACTGATCAGACCATTTTGTGTCAGTGACTACTGGAAGCAAGACAGGAAAAGGAAGTAAGCAACTTCTGGGAACTGAACTTGACACCTCTATTGTAAGTTCTTACTTTTTCACTGCTATGTCATTTTTCTGCACTTCTCTAACAGCATTGATTTTATTCTGCTATGTATTCAACATAATTGGACAATTACCATGCATCAATTTTTCTACTGGGTAAATAATTTTTAAAAACAATAGTGTGCATAATGTACTAATCAAATGCAATTCTTTCTTTCTTTTTTTTTTTAGTTGGAGTCTCATTCTTGTCACCCAGGCTAGAGTGCAGAGGAATACTCACAGCCACTGCAACCTTGGCCTGCTGGCCTTTTGCCTCAGCCTTCCAAGTAGATGGAACTACAGATGCACACCACCATGCCCGGCTAGTTTTTGTGATTTATTGTAGAGACAAGGTCTCACCAAGCTGCCCAGGCTGGTCTCGAACCTCTGGGTTCAGGCAATTCTCTTGCCTCGGCCTCCCAAAGTGCCGGGATTGCAGGCTGAGCTACCACGCCCAGCCATATTATTTCAATAGTGTGCATAATATACTAATCAAATGTCTTAAATTGAATAGATGATGACAGTAACATTCCAACCCTTAAGAATTTACTAGAAAAGTTAAACTAGCACAATCTTTCTTTCACTTGAACTTATCTTTTACCATTAAATGTTGTCTTTCTGCCACATTATTCCACAGAAGTCTCAAAAAATGCTTTTTGGTCACCAAAGGTTTTAATCAAGAAAGGAAAAAATAAGTTTAGCAAAACCTCTTTAACCTGCTCCTGTTGCTGCCCTACTTACAGTTCCTCAGAAATTGTGAGTCTTTTTTGAGCTGGCTGAAAACTGTTGTGAGGACTGGCAGAAGGGCCTTTTGTGAGGAGGCTGTGGCTTTTCTTGAGCTCGAGGCATGGACACCCTTGCCAGTGCCACTTTCAGACCTGAGGTTCAGCTACAGAGCTTTAATCAGTGCACCTTCCTCTGATTCTTTATTCTTCCTCTAGTCAGTCTTTAAGCAGTGCTTACCATCATTTGTATGACAATTTAACTTCCACTTAAAAACTTCTCAATTTGAACTCACTTTAATGATAAATAGTGAAGTAAATCCACTTTTAAGATGAGTTGCAAAGGTCCAAAAATGAACAATTGTACAGAGAAAGCATTACAAGGGACTAGCATAGCTTAGAAGTGATAACTCTACCCTCAGCTATCTCTTTTTAAGCCATCACAGTAATTGATTAAAATACACAGAGAATATACATTTTAATTATGCAACTACCCAGGAGGTTCACTGAAGACAACCCAGTGAAGAGTGCCGGAAAGGGGTCATCTGAAGAGATGCAAGAGAGTCACAATTCAATTTTCATTTAATTTATAATTGTATTATGACTTACGTTGGAATTTTTCAGTCTGAATTTTCATGGTTAAGGTTACAGTGGCATTTCTTCCTCAGCTAAAAAGACATAACATTGATCAACACTTAGGATGCGGAAGCTAGGCGTCATTTTCAAGAGCTTGTGAACCCTGACTTGAGGCTGACTGCTTGAGCATTCAGCTAAGGTTTCTACTCTGAAGACAAAACTGAGTAAAGAATGCTCCAATGGAAGTAAAAGAGCAAGTATCTGTCTTGACTGATGCAGCCTATAACTAATTGTGGTCACCAGCTTTCCCACTAACAATTTCTAGAGTTTTAGAGTCATTTAATTACACAAAGAGAGGATGCTCTAAGTTGCTACCACCCTAAAAAAGAATTTGAGAAATTGTCAACTGGATCACTTCCCTCCTATCGGATGTCACTGGGGAAGTTCAAGAGTGAGACTGAGAAGGAGAACTGACCTCTGAGGACAAAGCAGTTGATTCACTACACATATGTTCTCCTACGTGCAGCTTTGAAGTTCACTGCAGGGAAATTTTGATCTCTGCTTACAGGACACGAAGGCCAGGATATAGTACCAACACACCACCACTGCTCCAGCAGGGTTTTCTTGGCTGGCTCAAAGTCATGGCTTTGCAAAGCATGTAGGGTATACACTTTAAATAGTAAAAGGAAATGCTCTAGAGAAATGTTATATTAATTATGTTTTATACTTACAGTAACAACTAGTCCTCTTGAGGACACCTTTTTAATTAATGAAAGGCTATTCCAGACATTCATGGCTGAGTTACTAAAACATCTTTTATCACCCTTATTCAAGGATATGTCAGGGGAAGGTGTTTCTGCAGTTTTACTCTCATGAGCAAGAAGCATGCTAAAAAAAAAAAAAAAGAAGAATTCCATTGTGGAGATGATTGCTATCTCTAGTCATCAATTTGTTGATGCTTTTATATCAATTAAATTCTAGTGCTTATAAAATTAGCATGTTTTGCGAATAGACATCCCAAGGATAACGGAGTCAGAAACTACAAGTATGTCCTGGCTCTGTCATGATAAAGTCAGTGGGCCAGGGAAAGAAAATAACTAGAATGGACAGCTATTGGGTATCAAATCACACACCCAGGATTAAGAATTCTAGCCCTAAAACTTGCTAATTGTGTAAACTCAGGCAAATTACTTAACCTCCCAAAACTGTAGTTGCCTTACCTGTCAAGTAGAGATTACATATTCCCTTCCTCCTGAAGTCATTGTCAGAACTGATGAATACACAGAAAAGATAGCCTACAGAAATAGCCTCAGTGTATATATTTTTTATTAGATTGTGAACTTAAGCAAGTTTTTAAAAAAAATCTTTGTACCTAGATATTCCATTTCAAATAAGAATAATATCTATCTTATAATGCATTAAAAATGAATTGATAGACCAGATGTGGTGGATCAAGCACATATACTTAAAACACAGTGATGGAAGGATATCCACATTCAGTCAAATTCTCGAGCATCTTTGCAGATACGGTCATATGTTTTTATATTTATTTTTAATGCTGATATGTGGACATATGCAACTGAATCCCAGCACTTTGGGAAGCCAAGGTAAGAAGATTGCCTGAGCCTAGGAGTTCAAGTCCAGCCTGGATAACTTGGCAAGACCTTATCTCTACAATAAATCAAAAAATTAGCTGGGCGTGATAGCGCACACCTGTAGTTCCAGCTACTTGGAAGTCTGAGGCCGAAAGATCACCTGAGCCCAGTGGGTCAAGGCTGCGGTGGCTGTGAGCATGCTACTGCACTCCAGCCTGGGCGACAGAGTGAGACTCCAACTCAAAAAAAAAAAAATGAATTGTTATATGTGAAAAAAAGTTTATGCTCTGAAGATCTATAATACACATATTATATTAGAATATGCATTTTTAAACCTATGTGCTTTTCTAGTAAAGATTTTTTGAGATCCTTAAGGAGAAGCATAGTATGTCAAGAGTGAAATGTAAATAAAGTGAATTATTTTTTAATGTTTTTTGAATGACATAAAAAGGAAAAACATAAAGAGAGTATACATAACATTCAGTTGCATATGTCCACATATCAGCATTAAAAATAAATATAAAAACATATGACCGTATCTGCAAAGATGCTCGAGAATTTGACTGAATGTGGATATCCTTCCATCACTGTGTTTTAAGTATATCACGTGAAAAACAATCAGCCATTGATTCCCGGAAATGGCCACATTAGTATGAACTAGTATGCAGGGCATCCTGCATAGCTATTTTGTATATCTTTCTTATCTTTTTTGAATCTCTTTCCTGCACTGCGAAGAAACTGACACAGGATGCTTATGAAACAAGATTTAATTTTTCAGTCTACATGAGATACAGCTGAACATCAGAAAGCCCCTAGATTTCACAGAACTAAATTTTAATATTTTTCTAATGGAAACCCCCATAGTGTGTAGGGTTCTCATAAACTGCCATAAACTGCCTTCAAATCATAATATTAAAGTTGGTCCCACACGTCTCTCCCAGCTTACTGCTATCAAAGTCTCTTTTGATGTGTTCATGTTGGTACAAGATATTGTCCTACTAAGTGATCTTGAAATATTTAGCTTTAAAAGCAACACATCCTGTAAATAATCTCTCCACACTAAAACTTACAAAAATACACTTAAAATAATTGTAATAGATGACTTTAAAATATTTTTAAAATAGAGTATTTTTTGATCAAGAACGTTCAATGAAGCATTCACCTCACAAGCTAAGTCCTAGAAATCTCATAGAATGGTACATTGTCACTCTAACTGAACTGAAACAGCTAAAGCTTCTGAATCATACTCGAAAATTAGAAAAAGTCCTGAATATGCTGCTAAAAACTACAGTCTTCATACACTGATGAACATTTCTGTGAGGAGAACTGCCTAGGAAAAGAAGGCCATTGATTAAGTTGATGGAGGGAGGGAAAAAAAAAACCAAAAACAAACAAAAAACTCATAACTTATAGCCCTGGAAGATAAGTTGCCAGGATAGTGTTTTGATTATGAACTGTGGGATACACAAAGGTGAGAGAAGCCCCAAACCAAATTCCAACTTGGGAAAGACACAGACACACAAAAAGAAGCCACAAGTGTAGCCCTCTGAACTATGTAAGTAGTAATAAGTTGGTTGGGGTGGGAAAGATTCTCTCTGTTATACCAAGAAAGTCTTCAAGATGTACCATGTCCAATATACTTAAAGGAAATGGCACTTCTACGTAGTGACAGCTTTAGTCATACAAAGCACCAATTTTGAGAAGCAGATTAGAATAATGAAAAAAGCATAAACTTGAAGTCAGACTTCAGTTCTACTACAAGTTTTTGTCATATTTAGTTAGAAAGTTAATTTTTTTGAAACTCAGTTGCCAAATTTGTTAAATGGAATAATGACATTTATCTCAAAGGATTATGGCAAAGATTACATCAAGTAATTTTAAATATCTAAAATGGTTTTATGCATATTTGTTATTAGCTATCATTATTATCTTTATTACTAGTGTGAAATTGAGTGTTGTTTTATAGGATAATATTTCTTTTTAATCACTGGTACTATATATATAATAAATGAAAAACCGATTGAGGCTGTGATGGCCAGGAGTGTGCCACTGTACTCCAGCCTTGGCGACAGAATGAGACTCCAACTCAAAAAAAAAGAAAAGAAAAGTGAAGAAAAGTGGTCACTGAGAGTGGTACCCGCATAAGCACAACATGAAGTCTCCTGATAATCAGCCTGTTCTAGGTCACTTTACTTTCCTGAGTCTATTCCTTTCTAGATTACATCCCTAAAAAGGCTGAAATCAGTCTCTTTAAAGTGATTCTTATTTTCAGACACCTGTACCTCAGTAAGGTATTGTTTGTTTTGTCAAACTACTACAAATATGTTATTTCCAACAATGATAAGAAGGGGAAGCTGGTCTATGTTAATAATGTTGATGAATTTCTAGATCTACCTGTGACACATTCAAGTTTTAAAGTTACTATTTGACATACATACTCTAATAAAGCAAGTAATACTTCCTTAACCTTGTTCAGAGTTTTGATGATGGAAAGTGTGGTCTAGAGGTTAGGACAAGTGGTTGAAAGTCACGCTCCCAAGAGCTGTCTCTGGCTCTGACAGTGATGCTTTAGTTGACTCCAGACTAGTCATTTGATCAACCATGAGCCAATATGTTTATTTCTGTTACTTCTTTTAAACCTCAAATGCCATCACTCTAGAGTCAAAGTCTAATACTGCAACTTTTAAAACTATACAAATCTAGGTCACTTGATACTCTGTATAGCCATGATATTATATTCATCAATACATTCAATAAAGTCAGCATAATCATGCTTTGCAGATCAAAATTATAGTCAAATGAATATATTAATAAAGAATAAATTTTATATGAATGAATTGCTGTCAACATGTGATATCAACGCAAGAAAGAGTGAAGACTAGGAAATAATTATATCAGCATAAAAATTACAAGAAAAATATGGCTACTGAATTTAAGGCTGTCACCAAGCTGAGGATTTCTCTATTCAAAGCTTTGCTATTCTAGGACTCTCAACATGACAGACTATAAAGAACAGTGATTCCTGAGAAATAAAAAACAAAGTAATCCTTATGATTGCACAGTTTGCTGCCTGGAAAAAATGTCTAGGTTATGGTGGAGGATAAAGGATCCCAAACAGATTCCAGTAGTCTCCATGAGTTGAAGAGGCAACACTGGGAGTTCAGACAGAATAAGCAGGGAAAAAATATGAGGGAAGAACAAGCTGTACAACGAAATACTCTATATTGTGTAGAAGGTTCCACATCACTATTCAGTTGAATTCGTTTTTTTTTGTTTTGTTTTGTTTTAGTTGGAGCCTCACTCCGTTGCCCAGGCTGGAGTGCAGTGGCACGCTCATGGCCACCCCAGTATCGACCTGCTGGATTCTAGCGATCCTCCCACCTCAACCTTCCAAGCAGCCGGATCTACAGGCAAGTGCTACCATGCCCGGCTAATTATTTGATTTATTGTAGAGACAAGGTCTCACCATGTTGCTCAAGCTGGTCTCGAACCCATGGGCTTAGGCAATCCTCTTGCCTTGGCCTCCCAAAGTGCTGGAATTACAGGCTTGAGCCATTGCACCTGGCCTCAGTTGAATTCTGATTAGCACTTGTCTGTGATGTAACTACCAAGGGCCAATAAAAGAATAACTGAAAAGGATTAGAGGGATGCACAGGGATGGGATTAGTACCAAAATATAGAGTGAAAAACCTAAAGTTAAAGAAATATTAGATAGAGTACTAAGAAGGGCTTTATTTCACTGGTGGGAAAATTAACCTTTAGCAAAATATTGCTTTGTTCTATCCCACCTTAAAAAGTTGAACCTGAAAAATTAAAATATTTTCAAGTAACTTAACCATGTCCCAGACCTAAACACAAGACTACATATAGAAATGTAAAAATATCTAGCATTCAAAAAGGTAAAATACACAATTTCTGGCATCTTATCAAAAATTGCCAGGTATGCAAAGAAGCATGGGACATATAATCTGTAATGTAGAGGAAAATCAATAAACTGAAACTTCCCCAGAAGTGATACAGTTAATTAGTAGACAAGGGCACCTAACGGACAAACAGACTGTAGTGCATTATAATGTGGTGTCATCCTTTGCTAGTGCCTATTGCTGTAATTCTTGCTGTAATTTTTGCTGGTGATGATCACTACAGATGGCTGGACCTGTGGTGAGAGGCTTACTAATAGCACATGTACCTGTTTGAACCTGGAAAGGCTGGAACCCCAGAAACCTGTCTGAGGGATGGTTCTCAGCTTTTGGGGGATTCAAAACTCTCATAGGGACCATATTAGCAATTGTAGAAATATGTCTAATTCTACCCTGACTAGCCCCTTTAATCATAAGATTTATCTCCAACCTCACTGAGGCCATGGTGGAAAGAAAAACAGCAGCATATGTAATGATGCTATGGAAACACCTGCCCCTATACCAAAATGATGCTGTTTGACCCTAAAAGGGTCTGAGCATCAAAGGGGGAATGAGGTTGGGGTCCTTCTGGGAATGCAGGAAAAAAAAAAGGAAAATAAATTACTTCCTGCTTCTTTGAGCTTTCTCTTTCTTGGGCTTTTTACTTTGGTAGGCTACATATTTAACTTTTGGCAGAAACCAATCAGAATAGTAATCCTGTAAACCAATCAGCAAATAGGACATGTAGATTAGATGATTATGTAAACCCAATCAATGTGCAACATGTAAGACTAATGGTAGCCCCAAGATATGAAAAATCCAATTAAATTGTGTGGTGCCAATATGTTACCTTATAAGGAAGACAAAGGAGTTGCAAGAGAAGTAACCCCTTTGTAAAGAGAAGATAACTGCATTCCGGGCTCAGCCTTTGGATGTGAATCTGCTGAGCCAGTGCTGGTACAAATAAACACTGCTTCCTGGCAAAGAAGCCTTGGTGTCCTGTCTCTCTGTGGAAGTCTCACTACACTCCTATACCAAAAAATTATCCAGCCCCAATGTCAATAATGTCAAAGTTGAGAAACTCTGTTTTATATGAATTATCAAAATAAATGACCCAGTGTATACATAGTATAATCCTAAAGTATTTTAATTCTCTAAGATTTGAAAACTAAAATACTTTTTCCATTTTTTTAGTTTTGTTATAAAATAATTGGTCATATTATACCAAGTTTGAAACCACAGGACATAATGGTATTTTTAAAGACATGAAAAAGAGACATATTTCCTCTTCTCTTTGTGTGTTTACCTATCCCCACCCATTCATAAATCCCAAAATAGAGTCTATCTTCAAACTTGAGAATAAGTTGAAGCAAATCATAGGGGAAAACAGTTATAGTTTACATTTAAGTTACAAGCACTGCAGACACTATAACTCATATCATGCTGAGTTATTAAATAGTAAAACCTCTGGGTTTTCCTCATCTTTTTGGAGTGTGAGGGTAGAGTGAGGTGTATAATGTCATTGCATGGCTAAGTATCACTGCACGTCTAATGATAGTAAGCAGTGGAAATCTATATTCACTTCTGATTTTTTTTCCTGATCATGAATATTCTCTCCTATTCTACAGTGACCCTGAACTTTATCTCTCTTACTGTGACAGAGGGCAGGGAAAAGAAGATCTGGCTGAAGAGTGGAAAGAGTATGGATGCAGTTCACTCAGCTTGGAGAAATGGACTGGACTGCATTACCTAACCTTAGCCAGCAGATCCTGTTGGAGAAAACCCAGTTTCAAAGAAATCAGCTGATAAAGACCTCAGTCCCTAATTGGAACTAGCATTATGTGCGCATGCAGCTGTTACCAAGCTGGGGGTAAAAATGGCATCACACAACAATAAACTAAATTATAATGATCCTGACCGTCTATCACTATAATTAATGAATATCAATCCGCTCTTGCAAAACATTCCCAAATTATTTCTGTTCTCCTCCAAGGGATGTGTTCCATGCATTTTCCACGTGGCTCCTCATATCCTCCTGTTTTCTCTATTGCTCCTCCTGTCTGGTGTGACAGTTAAGAGAACACTCTCTGCCCAGGTTCTCTCAAAGCTGTCACTGTTGGATATGCCAGAGGTGTGGATCTGATTCCAGAGTCAGGGAAAATGTTCTCTTTAATTCATGCCTTCTTTTGACACCCAGGTCCTCATACAACATTGTTTGTGCCTAGAGATTCCAAATGTCTTTGTAAACACAACCCCTTCCGTCCCATCTCCTAAAACTAACAAGCCAGCTCTTTCACCAGGTGTAAGCAGAAGTCCAGACACACTGCTAGTCCCTCTCACCCCTGGATAACTGTTCTTTTTTTCCCACTGACAAAAATAATAATCAGTCTTAGTTCAATCTACTTGTTTACATTTCTAAACCCAAATATTTATTATTATCCAGAATATTTATCTGTATTTAGATTAACGATGACATCATAGATATAACAGATGAATATTTTTCTTTAAATTTATGTCGCAGAAGGGACATCCTGGAGATTGTAAAAAATAGTCTGTTCCATAATCAAACAGAGAAATCTACTGCTGGTAGAGAAAACTGATTGTGATAATTAGGAATAGTTTTCCCCAACTTCTTCTTAGTTCTCACATTTCAAACTCCTTAGTGTTCAGCTTCAGCCAAGGCACACTGTTTAATGACAAAAAAAAAACCTTTTAAATAAAAGAGGAAGTAAGTAAGAAGTAAATATTACAGTACTGATATCATCAGCCAACAACATACTGGTATACAAAGAAGACTTTTGATTAGCCTAGAATTTTTTTAAGAATCTAGGGTCAGGTGTGGTAGCTCACGCCTGTAACCTCCCAGCAATTTGGGAGGCCAAGGCTAGAGGATTGCCTGAGCCCAGGAGTTTGAGACCCGCCTGGGCAATATGATGAGACCTTATCTCCACACAAAAAATAAAAATTAAAAAAATTAACTGGGTGTGGTGAAGGCTGAGACAGAGGAATTGCATGAACCCAGCAGGTCGAGGTTGTGGTATCCATGATTGTGCCACTGCCCTCCAGGCTGGGTGACAGAGTGAGACTCTGACTCAAAAGAAAAAAAAAAAGGAACCTGGATCACTTGAGACTTTTACTTTCAGTCCCACTGGAGAATTAAGGCTTTTCCAATTACGTTCACAATTTTATCTCCAACCAGATTAGTCTTCTGAACACCAGACTTATGTGTCCAACTGCCAACTCATTGGCTCCACTTGATCGTCAAAAAGGAATTTCCAACTTTCGTGTTAAGAATTGAACTCCTGATCTTCCCCCTCCACCACTGCCCCATTCTGATACTCTCCCACATTTTCTTGTCTAAGTTCATAACAATTCCATTTTTTTGTTTCTGAGGCCAAAAACCTTGGAGCCATTCTTTATTTCTCTTGAAATTTCTCTTGCTCCTTATGTAAAACTCATCGCCACACTTGTGAGTCCCAAAGTCTGGAACATCTCACTACTTCAGCCAAGCCACCCTTATCTCTCAAATGAATTATTTCAGTGGTCTCCAGCTTCCACCTTGAGTTCCTAAACTAATTTCAACACAGATCCCGTGTTTTAGATTGCTTTAAACCCTCCAGTGATGCTTCATTTCTCTCAGAGTAAAAGTCTTACAGTAAAAGTTCTTATAAGGGCCTAGAAGGCGCTTCAAAATATGTTCCCCTGCACCCTCACATTTTGCCCAAGTCTGCTTCATGGGTGTGTGAACTGTGCAGGTACATAGGGCCCTGTGCTGAGAAGGAAGCCATACACGGTTTAAGGCTCTGCTGTAACTGTCTTGACATTCTTTTTCTTTTTTTTTTTTTTGAGTCGGAATCTCACTCTGTCGCCCAGGCTGGAGTGCAGTGGCATGCTCACAGACACTGCAGCCTCGACCTGCTGAACTCGGACGATCCTTCCACCTTAGCCTGCCAAGTTGATGGAATTACAGACATGTGCCGCCATGCCCTGCTAATTGTTTGATTTATTGTAGAAACAAGATCTCGCCAATTTGCCCAAGCTGGTCTTGAACATGTGAGCTCAGGCAATCCTCTCACGCCAGCCTCCCAATGTGCTGGGATCACAGTTGTGAGCCACCATGC
>CAUYQG010124134.1:0-23568 GCA_963574415.1 Tarsius wallacei | reverse complement strand
CTGCTGGGCTCCAACGATCCTTCCCACCTCAACCTTCCAAGTAGCCAGAACTACAGGCACATGCTACCACATCCGGCTATATTTCTTGATTTATTGTAGAGACGAGGTCTCGCCAAGTTGCCCAGGCTGGTCTCAAACCCGTGGGCTCAGGCAATCCACTCGCCTCAGCCTCTCAAAGTGCTGGGATTACAGGCAGTCTCACTGTGTTGCCTAGGCTGGTTTCGAACTCCTGGGCTCAAGCAATCCTTCTTCCTCGGTCTCCCAAAGTTCTGGGATTACAGGCATGAGCCACCATGCCCAGTAGCCCCCATATCTTTTATAATGGTAAGCCTGTCCTTTGCTCTGAGGGGAAACACTAAATCCACCTTGCAAGGGTGTAAGTACACTTGCTCTTTGCTTTAGAAGGAGGCCTTATCTGTATTTTCCAAGGTTGTTTGCTATACCAGCATACTGGCTAGTCCAGAAAAAGAACAGTCACTGCTTCTGCTTACAAAATATGCAGAAACACGAAAGAACTACGGAGAATTATCCCCCAGCAATTTCTACCCCTTTTAAAAATACCATTTAGATTTTGGCTAATTCTCCCATGAGTGTACAAGTCCATCAGCCACTCTGATTAATCTGTCTGACAGAGGCTGGGACCCAATCTGTCCAATTTGTTTCATGCAGCACATCATTAAAACGGCAACCAACAAGACTCGGAGCAGTAGGATGAGGTCAACTTCAACCATGCCCCAGTGGTCCAAGCCCAGCCACTTAATCTCCACACACCATCAGTTCACCTTAGAAAATCAGAGGGCTCTGAACTTCCTCACCCTAAAGCAGACCTACAAATAATCACCCAAGGCAGTCAGGCTAACAGCTTATTCAGGAACCACAATTCTTGGCATACCAGCTAAGGTTCATTCTCACCAGATTTCCCTTAGTAAGACTTCCAGTGTTCTACATGCCCGTCCCTTTTACCAGGCTGTATGTTTTCTACTGCTGCATAACAAATAACCACAAATTTAGTGGCTTAAAGCGATCTGCTTGTATTATCCCAGCTTCTGTGGGTCAGGAGTCTGGACAGGGCTTAGATGGGTCATTAAGGCTGTGATGAAGGTGTTGGCTACAGCTAGGTTCTTATATGAAGACAACTCAGAAAGGTCTATATTCAAGCTCAGGCTGCTGGCAAGAGGGGGTCTTACATGACACGGTGTCATCAAAGAGTGACAGCCTGTGGTCACCTGTACCATAGGTTTTGGTTGTCAGCAAGTCACACTAAATAAAGGCACGGATGCCACAAGGAAGGGGATTGTGGGACCCACTCCAGAGTCTCTGCCACAGCATGGCGGACACATGATTTAGGATCACAGTCAGATCCCAGATGCCTTTGCCCAGCACTGTCCAACTGAAATTACATGTGAATCACGTAGGTAATGTTAAATATAGTAGCCACATTAAAAAAGGTACACAGACTGCAACACTGCTTCATGTGATGCAATGGCTAGAGGAAAATATAGTTCCACCAAAACACTGAGGTTATCTTTAGTGGGGAAAATAGCTTACACTATTTTAGATTTAAGCTTTAGTTCCTCAGTTGGCACTAGCCCACTGCAAGTGCTCAGCAGTCCAAATGGACACATGGCCTTAGATCCACTCTCTCATTGAAGCAGCTTCACACAGCCCCTGGGGTCAGGCAAAAATGACCAAGTGGTGACAAAATGCTCTCCTTGACCACTTTAGTCAGGTCCTCTGAAACTCCTTAAGCTCTGATGTTGACCACAATCCATATAACTCAGCTGTGCCAAGAATCCTACTAACGTCAGTTTGGAGGGAAGGTCTTCCCAACTTGATATGCGAGAGAATTCCCCAGCCCTAGCCCTGGATACCTGATCACTCTATCCTTGATGGCCTCAGCGACTTTTCATCCACTGTGTCGCCCCTCCCCCTTCTAGACTATAAATCTCCAGCTGACTTCATTGCATTCCACTGAGCCCAGTTCTGTACTGAAATCTCTCGTTCCCTATTACAACAGTTTCTGAATAAAATCTGTCTTTACCACATTGACTCGTGTCCGGCTCTGGTTCTCTTTAACAGTCGGGAGGGTGAAGTGTTATAAGAAATGGAGGACTCAGTGGCAGACTGGAGACACCACTGCGGGAACACAGGCCTCGTACCGTCAGAGCATCGGATTTTGCAAGAAGCCAAACATCTGCATTTTTCATAGAAAATCAGTCATAAAATAGAATCTTTTAAAAAAATTTTTAACTCTATGCAGGCAAATAAAACATGTCAGACTGGAGGTGGGTGAGCCTCTAGTTGTAAAACTCTGCTACAAGGTGCCTATCTTCCTATTGTGGTCCATTTGCTGTTATTTTGTCTTTTGTCAGATTGACTCACAAAGGGTAATTTTATTTCTTTAAAGTTTTAGGGAGCTACAGTCTCTGCAGTCTCTGAAACAACCACAGACAGGGATAAGCTTCCAGGACAAAAGGCCTCTCTTGGGCTGTTAACAATTTCTCCTTTGCCATTCCTCTCCCTTCCTGCTTTCTGCCTTACTGAAGAACACTTTGCCAGGGAAGCAGGAAAGAGAAAGATCTCTTCTTTTCTTCATCAGACTCTTCCCCAATGCTTCATGCCAAGAAAAAGAACAACTTTTAAAAAAATTAATTTTACTTCATTCTTTTGTACATTAGAAGGGGATCGGACGTGGTGGCTCAGGCCTATAATCCCAGCATTTTGGGAGGCTGAGGCGAGAGGATCACTTGAGCCCAGGAAGTTGAAACCAGCCTGGGTAACACAGCAAGACCTAGTCTCTACAAAAATTAAACCAGTAACAGGGTGTGGTGGCGCACACCTGTAGTCTCAGGTACTCCAGAGGCTGAGGCTGAAGGATCCCTTCAGCCCAGGAGTTCGAGGCTATAGTGAGCCCTAATTGTGCCACTGCACTCCAGTCTGAGAGATTCTGACAAAAAGAAAAATAGACAAGAAAAAGCAAGAAGGCACAAAGGCAGGAACTAGTTTATTTACCGTGGAGTTTCCTAGAGATGAATTAAGATAAAACATACCATAAAAATGCTGCAATCACAAGAAAATGAGGGTTTACTTTGGAACCCTCAGAAAGAGCATCATAATGGAAAGATTGTTTGATGAGGTGCTTGGGGATGAGAAAAAAGACCACCTTCCTTTCCATTCCCCTCCTCCCTACCAAGGGCCATGCTCCAGTAACAATTGGTTGCTTCTAAGGACAGGCACAGAGCTTTGGATTCCTTGGGTAGGTGGGTATACAAGCTGTAGCCTCTCAGCAAAGCAAAAGTAAACAAATTTAAGGTTTATCATTTGGAACAGGTTTGATCAAATAAGCCTGCCTAGGGCCTTTACCTATTTCAGTTTAATGCCCGTCAATGCTGCTGGAAAAATCACACAAAGTTGCTTTGTGGAAAGAAAAGGAGCTGAGACATTTAGTCTTTCCATGGGTCAGGTAAAAAGAAAATGTGATCTCCAGCTGCAAGCTGTGAAACTGGAAAGGCAGCAGGTAGATTTATCTCTGAGTCTCTCAAAAACAACAGGATAAGAGCAACCTGGCCTAGACTAGGTATCCTGAGGGTGGAGAAGAGACAAGCCTCGCTGCTTCTGGAAAGGGAGGAGTCTCCGAACCCCAATATGGGCACTAGAAGACAATGACACACAGTCTGGACTCAATGTGTCTTCCTAAATAGCATATATGGTACATACACGCGATATACCATTAATGCAATGCTACACTTCGGTTACACCATGGATTAAACGGGGTTTAGATCCCAGCCTGGCACCCTAATCACCAGGTTCACCGTTGTTCCTAAAATGTTTCCCAGTACTTAACGATGTGGCAAATAAGCTTGGGAAACATATGAATTAGGAAAAAAGATCTCATATGATGTAACAATTAAATTTTGCTACTTGAGTGGACCCATTACCATGTTGATATCAAAATGAACTTGTAAAAAGACCTGGATTCAAGCTTCTGATTTGTAAAGATACTCAAATATTTAAATAAATGCCTGCCAAGTTTAGTGCTATGAAATGTAAAACATTTTAGAAAGCAGTTAGTGTAAACCTTGAAAATAGCATATATACTAAAGTCAACCAAATGAAGGCCAAATCATCAATGGTTAACGCAAAAATAAAATAATAAGGACATAATGGCTGTGACCACTTATCTTGAAAAATGATGTGTATCCTTAATTTTTCTCCTTTATTTCCCTGATTTTGGGGAGAACAGCCAGGATTATATGGCATATAATTTCTCAGACTTCACATGTTTTTTCCCAACAGGCTTGTAGGGCATATAACTTATCACATATTCTATGTTTTAAGCAGAACACATAAAATAATAATTTGAATTTGAATGTGTTGACACATTCAGTTGGGGTATTTCTGATCTGGCAAGGGGGAAGAAAGAGCTTTGTGTGCTAGATGTCCACAATTCTCAATAGGGTGTTTTTTTAAAGTTAGAAATAAATGATGACTAGTCACTCATTCTTCTCCATCTTTAAATGACTTTGAGAGTCAGTAATGATATTACTTTTTTTTGGAAAACACAAACTTGTCCCAGGAAATTGTTAATATATGTTTCAGTGAACAAGATCAAAATGCAAATTCCGTGTTTTGCCTACGTATGGTTTCATCCAGGAGAAACACTAGGTGAAATGTGGAAAGCAGCAACCAGCACAGAACACACAAAACACATGCACGCACACACACCCCAAACTACCATCAGCAATCTCAGATACAACTCCTGGGTCACCCACTGATGTCAGCAACCAGCCTTCCACTGTGACTCTCAAGCTGCAACCCTCCCCACATCCACCTTTACAGGCACACTCCAGGTCATTTCCAAGGTGAAGTGTGTATTTATTAACCACTTAACATGTGTAAAGCTCTGCTGCTCCTCTTAGCTTCCCATCCTTATTTTTGTCTGCCATTGCTGAAGTTTTTGAGCGCCGTGCCTTGAATCCCATTTTCCCCTTAAGCCCCACGGCTTTTTTATTGTGCAACTTTGCATAGCACTGTGATATTTAGAACACATATATGTGCATTAACAGTAGAATTCACTGCATTCTATTATTAGCTCCATTCATCAAAATTACAACAACGAAAGTCCCATATACAAGAGTTGTCTGCTGGAAACCACTCCCAATGTTCAGGTTTCTCTTAAGTTGACTTTAAGCATTTTTGTATAGCATTTTACATTTCTCAAATGACAGCTCTTGGAATATCCAGAAACAAATGAGTTATAAACAGCATTTGATTAATAAGCCACAAACTAACAGGTAAAAAGGACATTTAGAAGGATCACTTTCAAAGACATTAAACATTTAGATCATGCTATTTCATTTTAATTTAGTGATGTTTGCTGCTTGGTCAAAAATGGGAACTAGCACACTTTGAAGTTTTAAATTTCAAAATGTTTACTTCTGACAAGATTCCTAAAACATATTGTTACCTAAACACAGCTCCTTTAGCTATTAATATTACTATCTACATTTACCTAATTTTTGGAAAATTTTTCCCTGACAACTTTGGATTATCACATACAAGGGGAGACCCTAAAAGAAACCAGAATTTATAAAATATTGTGTATTTATTTTTACATGTTTAAATTTCCATCAGCTTTAGAGTACTCTCCATTTGATGCTCTTTACCTATCCAGACACTTTTTCCACAGCTCAAAACAGTTTCTGAACTCATTAGTTAGGATGCCTTTTAGTGCTTCTGCCATGTTTTGTTTCACCTCTTCCACATCAGCAAAACATTTCCCTTGAGGACTTTTTTCATCCGGGAAACCAAAAAAAATGTCGTTCAGGGTGAGACCAAGGGAATAGGGAGGATGGGGCACAGGGGTCATGCAGCCTGGGGTCAAAAACTGCTGAACACTCAGTGCGGTGTGGGCAGGTTGTTCATATAAATCACGCAATCATGAAATGGGCAAATATGTTGAAAAACTCTTTAAAAGAATTCAGTGAAGCTGAACGCAGTCTCTCACAACACCACCAGCTGGTACACTGATGCTGATGGGTTCCTAGAACACTTAGCTAGCATGGAAAGCCTGTACTACAAAGGGCCCGCCCTCCATAAAATAATTCTGGCTTTTTGGAGAGGTTCTCCCTTTATGCATAAAACATTTAGCATAAACTGAACACTTAATCAATTTTAATTTTTCTTATTCAAAGAATAAACAAAACCATGTTTCAATAAATATTTTTTAGCAAATAAAAATTAGGGTTTTTTTGTCTTTCAAATATACACGTCAGCATAGTTAAATATCTACAAATGCCAGAGGAAAGTTGAAATAAAAACAAAATTTGATCCCATTATGTTAAAAAAAACCTTGAGGAAATTATTCTCTTTCAAATACATCAAAGGCAAGCAGAAAAGTAGAAATACTCTATTTCTTAGTTTAACGGAGTACTAAGCAAAAATCACAATAATTTAACTTGCAGCCTAATGTAATTCTGTTCCTGGGTTTTTCCATTTCAAATGCATGTTTCACTTAACTCGAAGATAATCCACTGGACTACTCACTCCCTCCTCATGTAAATTAATATTTGGCAATCACGTGAATGAAATGAGATTGTCCTGATGTTTTGATATGAAACTTCACTTAATTTAGGAAAGCTTAATTTAGGAAAGCTTTTAAATGTCAGCAATCTATTCTTCTAAAGTGCAAGCAGGAAAATTAAAAACAAATATACTTTTTTCTTGGAATTGTCTTAAAAATGATTTAAAATTATGAATATACGTAACTGACAACAGAAAAAAAAGTTGATTTTTAAGAAAATCAAACTTTCTTGTACTTAATGGCCACTTATATTAACAACTTGCAACTAAGCAGTATATAATGGCATTTTTCTAAGCCAAATATTTGTGATGCAAAAAAGTCATTGCTGATTTTGCATACCACTTAGAATATTAGAAAGAGACAATCTTAGCCAGCGCCAGCTTCCATCTAGCATCTTGGCATTCTACTCAACACAGCACTGAAGGATGGCAAGTGTTGTATATTGCCTTCATCACTGCTTTCAGGTCAGTAAGACCAAGAGTACTACCTTGCCAGTAAGAACACTACAATTTCATGTAGCTACCTAACTCCTATAGTCTGAAGCAGTATACAAATTCAGTATATGCCCCAGAGCTGTACTTATTTTTTCCCCCCCAAATCAGCACCAATGAAAACGAAAGTACTTCTACCGAAGCACTTCTACTGAAAGCAGGGACGTTCCTGGTAGAGTCACTCAAACAGAATCAAAAGGTTCACCAGTTTACTAAAATATCCCTAGATTACTTTCAGAAAGTAAACTGTTAACGACTATGTACTAGAAATCATGTGCCCAAGTCTAAGTACCGCAGCACCTGGCCTCATTTTATTCAGTCTGCATGGCAAAGATATCTAAGGTAGACACAGATAGAAAATATGAATATTTCTGCAAACTGCAAAGGGTCATGATGTTATATGAGCCCAATAATTTATAAGTAAATAGAAGGAGGCCCAGAGAGATTAATGGAGCTGCCCAAGGTCAAATATCTACCAAGATATTATTTTGACAAAAGATACATCTGGGTTAAAAATCTTGTTTTCCGAATTCCTAGGATAATGAACTTAAATTTCCACCTAATAGCAGAATAAACTAGTATATTCCTATAACTTAATTTAGTTCTTATTTTTATCTTCAACCCCAAAACCATCACTACCATCCAGGACTTTGTTTAATAGAAATCCATGTGGTCACAAACTATGATACATTCACAATGCAAATTAATGAAGCCATTTTAACAAGTAACATCCAATTTTTATAGAAATGAACTTGTTATAATGAAGCCTCCTTCATAAATAGGTGAGTTGACCTATATTCTTGATTACAACTTCTTTAGTCACTTTCAGCAACTCTTTTAAAGTCTGTTATCATTATATTTTTTAATTAGAAAAATATAATGCTCACGCCTGCAATCCCAGGACTTTGGGAGCCCAAGGTGAGAGAATTGCTTGAGCCCAGGAGTTCAACACCAGCTTGGGCAATATAGCGAGATCTCATCTTGACAAAACATTTTTAAAAATTAGCCAGGTATGGTGATGGATGCCTGTAGTCCCAGCTGCTTGGGAGGCTGAAGCAGGAGGATCACCTAAGCCCAGGTGGTAGAGGCTGCGGTGGGCCATGATCATGCCATTGTACTCCAGCCTGGGTGAAAGAGTGAGACTCCAATTAAAAAAAAAAAATTACAGAATATCAGGTACTTATACTGAACCTTTGTTTTCTTGGAAGAGAAATTCTGAAACTGTAAACATATACCTTTCCTGTGCTTTTGGTTTAGAAAATAACCATATCACAAGGATGTTTTACCTTAAGTGTTTCTATTTGGCATCTTAGCTAACAGACAGTATTACATACAGTTAATTTAGCTGAACGCACTCTTGTTTATATACCACATCTTTTCCCAAAATAACAAGTGTAATAGGTTCTGCAGCTAAGAAACCTTATATATTCTGCCACAGAAACAAGAGATTTATATAAACAATTATTTTATTTTTTTAAATGCCACTATTCAACTGAAATAATTTAAGGCCCTATTTTATAACCTGATTGCAATTTGTCTGCCTTTTGAACTTGATTGTGGTTGGCCAACTTAGTAGTATCCCATTCCCCTGCCTGGTTCAATCTTAGTCTTAAACCAAGTGGTCTCCAAATCAGGTAAACACATATATCCCAGAGCACAGACAAATCACTGAAATGTAGAAAGAAAATATTAAAATTTCCATTAATAACACTTTCTCTCACCCTTTAAGATATCTATTTTTGGTATGTTTCATAACATACAATATGTGTGTTAGTACAGTAGAACTTGTAGAATTTGTAAATAAATACACATATTTTAAGATTACATACTCAAAAAAATTATTACTCATTAGGGTATCTGACTTAAAAAAAAAAAAGGTAATACTCTTCTATAAAACAGATACAACTATCTTTTAAAAAGTCTCTGACCACCAAAAGACCATTAAAATTAGTCCTTTTTGCTTTTATCCAAGGGCTTACTGACTCTTAATAATTTACTATCAGAGATTCTACCAATATAAAAGTGGCAGCAAAAAGACAATAATGGCAATCAGAGTGTTAGCAGAAGTAGGGAATCAGAAAATCAGCAAAGTACAGTCTGATCACAAGTTAGCACCAATAAAATTGTTCATGAAGGAAATTAGGAGTTTTAAATACTGAAATTTAAAGTATTCTATAATGTCTTAAGAAAAAAATATTTTTGAAGCTAGGAAACTATCAGAAAAATATGCCACCAAGTATTATAATTCCAAAAGAAGACCATACTAAAGAAGAATACACAAACCAGACAACTTTGCTTAAAAGCCAGGGGATATATCATTATAAATAATACAGAAAATAATCTGGATACTTGACAAGAACATTTAATTGAATCATGATTCTAAAATAAAAAATAATTGAACATAAGGTCTTTCAGAAAATACTTAGGTAAGTTTCCTGTAATATTTTATTTTAAGGGATACAGCAGTTAGTCACCTCACTTCCCAAAAAGGAAAATGATACAAGAGGTGAAAAATTTAAACTGCAGTGAAAAATTTAAACTACAGTTTTGCTATCAAACACTTTAAAAGTGATATGTCAGGAAGCTATAATTATTAGTACAATTGTAAGTAAACCAAGAAAATAGATGAGAAAAAGAAAATAGTGATTTTAATGTATATCAAACAGATGAAGATTTGAGCAATTATAACAATAAACTTCGTTTTGGAAAATAATTCCTGTAATTTTTAGTTGCATAGTTTGCCATGTAGTGTTAATTTGTCTTAAATAAACTTGAAGCTTAGACAAAAGCTATTTTCAAACTGAATTATACATGTTACATATGAAAGCTGTACCTATCAGAAAAGAATGACGCTGGTCTATTAAGCATTTTAAATATAAAAACTAAGAGATATAGAAACCAACCTCCAGAAGTCTTTAATATGACAAAGGGAACCACTAGGCACACAAAAAGGTCCCTCACTGAGAAGGGGAGATGGATAACAGTGAAGGAGACTGACAGCATTAGAAAAGACTAAAATCATATCAAGTGCGTATTACAAGTCACTCCTAATAAGCGTAGGACACTGGTATATTATCACATCCAACTGGTCTTGGGCCTGTTGGCTGTTAAGCTAGATTGTAACTGGATTGAATTTTTTTTCATTTTGATGTCACTATTTAATGGAAACACGCCTCAAACTTAAAAAACAAAAAATTGAGAAATAAAATTTGCTTCACAGAAGTCTACATTATGGTTAGTTCACTTTATAAATAATTCTATTCCTTCAAAATAAGGACATCTATTAACAAAAGATTTCTTGAAAGTGCAACACAGGTTTCAAAATAAAATCATGTGTGATCCTAACTGGTCCCTGTCATGTCATTTGAAAGACACCAACAAATACAATGGAGGACCTTCAAAAAAACATAATTTTATAAAAAATTGTGCATTTATTCTTGCATGTTTAAACTTCAGTCACATTCAAAGTACTCTCCGTCTGATGCAATACACCTATTGAGATGCTTCTTCCACTGTTCAAAACAGTTTTCGAACTTGATGATTTTGATGGCTTTTAGTGTTTCTGCCAGTTTTTTATTCACCTCTTTCACACTGGCAAAATATTACCCTTTGAGGACGTTATTCATCCTGGGAAGCAAAAAAAGTTGCTCATGGTGAGATTGAGTGAATGGGGAGAGTAAGCTAAGGGGGTCATGCTGTTTTTGGTCAAAAACTACTGAACACAGCACAGTGTGGGCAGGTGTGTTGTCATGGTGGAAGAACCAGTCACCTGTTTGCTACAAATAAATTCACTGAAGCTAAAGGCAGCCTCTCATAACAATGGTAGCTGGGTTCAATGATGTTACCTAGTGGTAATGAGGGAAGCCGGTACTATAAGGGGTCCAACTTCCAAAAAGGTAATTCTGGGTTTTTCTGGTCCCCCTCGGATAGCATCAGTTTTAAGTACTCATCATTTAAACCTTTATAAGTCTAGTAACCTAATAAATACAGCAAAATGTATCTGCGTTGTAATGGGGTAGGTTTTTTTCAATTCTATTTTGACTTTTTTATGGCAAAAATCATACTAGTGAACACATCATTGATTTCATATCATGAAAGATATCCAAATTAAAATGGAAAAATGATACATCTAACATTGGTAAACAGAAATTTATCCAAAGACAAAGAAAAAACACAGTATGACTTGGGGAAAAGTATATCAGCTAAATCATAACACTCAAATTGGAGTTAAAAAGATAATCTGCTTGACAATATTTACCAAAAAGTAACTTAATTTAAAAATATTTAAAATATAAAGCTTGAATCCAACTGTTAAGATTACCGTTTGAGGGCAACACACTTTAAACTCAGGAAAGAACACTCGAATGAACCACTTAAGTTTAAGATGGTGCTTTAAATTTAAAACTGGGAAATTAATCACCTTTAAGATTACTTGTGAAAGATGTAATCACTTGTTAAAAAGAACAAATAAGCTACCTGATTACAATAATCTGAGAAAAAAAATCAAATTTCCATTTATAGCATGAAACCTGTTAAATCAATTCATTAAATACGGTGTTCATCTCAACTTTTCAGTTGTTGAAATAATAGTGTTAAAATAACAGTATAGCACAACCAGGGAAATCATAACTATTTCAGATTAAAATGTCAGTGAGAAACATTTTTCATACGAATTTTTTAAAAAATCATTCAAAAATACTCCTATGTAGGAAATCAAAATAATTCCATTAGAACTTTGAGACAGAAAAGACTGCACAAAAATCCAGTTTGAAAGATAATAAATATACAAACTATTAAACAAAGCCAGGAATATAGATTACTTGGAAACATCTACTTATAGCCATTTTAATGAGGAATTAAAGGATACAATGTGCTAAAGACACATTTAAAAGACTAGCAAGGGGACAAGACAGATGAATTAAATTTTGTTTATATCCCAAATAATTACAAGAAACTTGGGAAATGTAGTGTAATTTCTATTTTCTTTCCAGTTTAAAAATCTCTATCCATTGCCTCTATCTTTGGCATCACTGCCACCAATAAACACAGTATACAGCTTATAAACCTAATTACTATCTTAAACTAGGAAAAAGTTAAACAATATTTCTTTAAAAATAAGATATAAAGAATGTGATCCTACTTAATTTTGTCTCATGGTCCCACAATATCCTGAAATATCACGCCAAAATGTAAAAGTTCAAAAGGGAACATTATCATCTGCTATAACTGCACCAAAATTTAGCTACTGTATGCTGGTGTGATGACAGCTAGTAGTATGCAGAGGCTACAGAAAGACATAATATATATGAATATGTTTAGCTCACAATTAGTAAAGGAAGGTTCAGTTTAATGTGAAACTGAAACATGACTACAAAATGCCTTCATGTAAATATGCCACAACTTTGCTTTCTTGCAGTTAAAGATACTGTAATTAACTTTACACAAAACACTAAGAAACATGGTAGTTTTTCATGATTAAAATAAAATAGCAATGTAAATTAATTTAACACAGTGTTAAATATATTCACATGATCACCACTGTGATTCAAAATGACCACTAATGAAGTTACATATCAATATATGTACAGAACATTTGTCACAACAGTTTTTGTAAGTTTGACTTTTTACAGACCACGTAATTTTACAAGACAAATAATCTTGTATCAATTCTTTCATATTATGAAAGGGATTAAGTGTTGTAAGTAGTTTCATTCCTTTGGGGGAGGGGGAAGGGAGAACCTCTAAAAAGTCGGTGTGAATTGAAGAGAGCTCTACCTTCTTGAATATTTGAGTTTGTTGACCAAGACAGATTCCTATAAGCTGAGGATAAACAAACCTCAAGATATTAATGACTCTCGTAACATTGTCAGCGGCATTTAGGAGATATATGCCACAAAAAGGAACACCAGGTCCTATAGTAAAGCCTTCTGAGAATACGGTTGCTGTGGTTGAGGGGGCTGTTGACTGCCTCCTGGCTGAGGCAGGGTTGATGACGTTAAATTATAGTTTGGCACCTGGGACATACTAGTTCCTGCATTCTGGTACAGAGTGACATCAGCAGTTGCAGCGGCGGCAGCAGGAGGAGGACTATATACGGAAGCCGGGCTGGGATATGTATTTCCTTGCACTGAACTGACCATTGTGCTGTGGAGGGAGAAAAACACTCAGTTAGATAAAACTGCATTATAGAGCCACTTACAGATAAACAAGAAAGCTATTTATTAAACATTCATTCAGACCAGGCTCGGTGGCTCAACTTGTAACCCCACCACTTTGGGAGGCCAAGGCGAGTGGATTGCCTGAGCCTGTGGATTCGAGACCAGTCCTGGCAACTTGGCGAGACCTTGCTTCCGCAATAAATAAAAAATTAGCCAGGTGCAGTAGTACACGCCTATAGTTCCAGCTACTTGGAAGGCTAGGGGGAAGGATCACTGGAGCCAAGCAGGTCGACAATGGGGTGGCCGTAAGTGTGCCACTGCACTCCAGCCTGGGTGACAGATAGAGACTTCAACTAAAAAAAAAAAAAAAAAGAAATATAGATAAACATTCATTCATACATTCAATTTACTTAATACATTTTTATCAAATATCTATAATGTGACAAACATTAATATTTTAGTCACTCTGATTCCATAACAGAGAGCGAGAGAGAGAGAGAGAGAGAGCGCGCGCGCGCGAGCGAGAGCCAGCGAGCAACACACGCGAGAACAATAACTTTATGATGTGCCAAGTGGTTATAAATAGTAGGGAGGATCTAGAATACCTGGGGCAGGAGATTCTAGATAATGGTAGGGGAAGGCAACAGAGACTTGAAAAAAGTGAGGGAGCAAGCCAAATTGATGATCTAGGAAAAGCACATTTCAGGTAAAGAGAAAAAGAAACCTTTGAGGAGAGAAAACACCAAGTGTGTTGTTCAAGGAACAGCAAGGTGGCATGAGGACTGCAGCAGAGAGAGCAGAGGGGAGAACACAAGGTAGAGCAGCAGAATTGAGGGAGGGCAGCATGGGGATAGGGGATAGTGCACGCGTATACAGAGGCTTGAAGGCCATGATAAGGACTCTGGCTTATGCTTTGAGAGGATATAAAGACACTGGTTGGTTCTGAGCAGAAGTGAAGTGATTCAACTTAGGTTTTAATAGTCTCACTCTGGGACAAGGATAGAAGCCAAAAGATCTGACTGGAGGCTTATTAGAACATTCTGGAAAGAGCTGATAGGCAGCAGAGCCAAAGTGGCAATGATGGAGAAGAAAGTCAGGTTCTAGACATATTTTTTAAAGATAGTATCTTCAGTAGATAAGTCAAGAGTGCCTGCAGTTTAGAAATGAATAACTGATAAAAATAACTGACAAAGTGGCCATTCATTGAAAAGGCTAGACAGGACCACAGCAGGCTGGGGGTATGTAGGGAGGCGAAGATCAAAGGATGATCCTGGGCATGTCAAGTGAGAAGTCTAGAAACTTTACAAGAGAAGATAAAGCATATCAGCCAGCTATCAGGTCTGGAGTCCAGGGAGAAAGTGAGGAGTAGAAATATACATTTGAGAGTCATCAGCAAACACACGGTGCTCAGAGTTAGACACAGAGAAGAAGGCAGCCCATACACTGAGTCCTAGACCTTGAGGTTGGGAAGATAAAGAGGCCATAGACAAAGGAGATGGAGAAGGAGTGGCAGTGAGGCAGAAGGAAAACAGAGAGAAAGGTTATGGTCAAGTGAAAAAAGCATTTCAAAAGAGAGGAGGGAACAACAAATCACCAAATGGAATAGGAGGAGAACCACATTTATCAACCATCTGCATCTATATCCATTCACATCTTCTGCTTTCCCCCACTACAACCAATCAGCCATCAGCATGCCCATCTCAGGCCCCTCCAACTGTGCATCACTCCTACCATAAAAGAAAACACAATCCATTAACAGGTGTCTTTATTCACTGTCTCTCCTTGCTCTCTTCCTATTCTCAAATTATGACTTTCTACTCTGTGTAAGACACTAGCTTAAGTATGCAAAGAGAAATATTGGATGCTTTAAAGTTGAGAATTTTCCCTATGTTTGTATTAAAAATGTAAAACAAGCTATGGAATGAACAATCGCCCACAATTTCAAAATATTGCCTATCTACTTATTTCTATATTGTTCTCCAATTGCTAAATTGTATATAAATCTATTGTTGGTAAATTCACTGCTCTTGTACTTTACATAAACTAAATTCATTCATTATTATTAGATGGTAATTTAATCCATTATTAAAAAACATGGCAATTTAATGCTTCATTCCACCAACAATTGTGATGACTTTAAGGCATCACCCATTATCATTCTCTATGTGTTGTGCTGTGAGATATAGTTGGATTACAAGAAGTCATATTTTATGCTACTATTTACAAGAGATTAGGCTATAATATTGCTGTAATATAGTATAGAGCAGGAGTGTCCAACCCTTTGGTGTCCCTGTGTCACATCAAGTAAAGAGGAATTGTCTTGAGTCACACACAAGTTACATAATATAGATAATGTATATATATAAGAAGACTTTTTTCCTATTTTTTATCACAAAGTTTAGAAAAATGAGAACAATATAAAACTAATGGGAGGGTACCTGCATAATCAATGTTTGTATACCTAACCCTGAATTGTATCCCATAACTTTATTAAAAAACAAAAACAAAAAACTAATGGGAAACATGACCTTGTTTCTGTAAAACTAATCTATCAGTGTCTGGTTTATTGGAAATGGTCGCAATTCTTAGTGAGTTCTCAAGGTGCTTTCAGAAATATTTGTTCAAATTTTGCTCTTCATGTATTTCATAATTAAAAACAGCTGCTCACAAATGTATGTGCTGCCAAAAACTGACATCATAAGCAAGGCATGATTGTGAAGTGAGGGATATTTTTCTCTAGGAAGATAGGTCTTATAAAAGTCCAATGAAGAGATATGGTCAAATTTTTTTTTCAGTTGAATGTCTGATTACAATTATATGCATTCCATTTGAAAATCTGCAGGTAAAACACCAATATCAACTGAAAATGGTGATTTTCAAATATAGCAAAATAGTGATTACTTTGCTAGAAATCTTTAAATCTGTTTTAAAAATTCTGTGCTAAGACAGAAAAGCTGTATATTTTTGGCAATTCATAGGACTGCATTTTTAATATGTTAAATCATTTTCCATAATTTGAGCCTGTCATTAATTAAGTTTCATTTCAAGCACAGTATCACTTTAAAACTTCAAAAGTGGAACTATGAATCGGGTCATGAAGAAAATATATGTTAAAAACCACATGATATTAAAAGATTTTGTGGGGCCACATTACTAGCTGTCTTGGGCTGCATTCGGCCTATGAGCCATAGGTGGGACATGCCTGGGTAGAGACTATGCACTAAGCTCTCGGGCTAGAATGAACGACTGGTTTTGAGTCTTAGTGAAGAGGGACCTTAGTCCTCTCTCCATGTTTCAGTGTCCCCATCTATAAAATAGGATATATATCAATTCCATAGGTTACTATGAGGAGTAAATGAGTTAATATGTGTAAAGCTTATAGCACAGTGCCTGGCACACACTAAACATCCCATAAATGTTAGCTCTCACAGTACTTATTCTCACGGTATACTATATTCCTTATCTCAATTTACAGTTCCGCCATCCATCTATGCCTGGGACAAAGTCCTGCAATTCACCCAATATGTCTTTCTCCTATCTCTGCTCTGTACTATCTGCCAACCATGTTACCCAATACACAGCTATTTACTAATCTCCTAATAACTATTTCCCACTAATATCACTGTATCTTGTAGTTAGACATTTGTCATTTATTGTCTAAATGACAAGGTCTCCTGGCTTCTAATGTTTCCCTATGAATCAATCTCTCTTACTGTCATTAAAAGCTTTTTGTGGGGTTTCTCATTTTAACATGATATCTAGGACCATTCATTCTGCGATCCTTGTCAGTATCTTCTAGCATATGTCTCACAGCTCCTACCACACACTTTAACCTGTGAGTCACAGTGTACCGCTGGGAATGCTCAATATGTGCCATGCCTTCCATACCTTCCATCTTGCCATTCCATACTACCAAGTCTTTGTCATGACAAAATATTTTTCTTACTTTTTTTTCTTCTGGCTAAGAATAACACAGCTTGAATATATTTTCTTGGAAAACTTCTTCAAATCATATCTGTATGTGACGTGCCTAGAACGGTGTCTGGCACACACTAAATGTTCAACAAACGTCTCTTTAACAAAAGCAAACCAAAATCACAAATATATACATAAACTTTGGTGACCTTATCACTTATTATTGCCTTATAATACTACCACAATACAGGTAGGTTTAGAAAAATGTATCTGTGCCAACTTCCCCGATTAACCATAAGATTATCCCAGGATGACAGAAGTCTACAAAAGGGCTGATTCTAATACCAAAATTATATGTAAATGAAGAAATAGTTTCCTAGATATGAATGGAAGAACTTAAAAAGAAAAAAGCCTGCCCACCAAATATAACAAAAATCCTCACTGACCTAGATTTATAACTAGAAAGCTCGAATCAAACATGCAGTACACCTCTAGCAAGCAGACTTCTAACCCTGATCCTCACATTTCTTCCAATTTTGTTATCCTACATTTGCTCTGCCAGCAATATCATTTTCCCATTTAAAAAACACACACACACAGACACATACACGTTTTTACGTATTTTAAATATATATTTATATATCGTACATTTATATATAGATTTGTAAATGGTCTCAAAACCTTTGTGAAGCCTTTGCAAGGAATAAAAAAAATATAAGTAAGTGGGTCTAATATAGCACTTAAAATTGCCATCATTAACACTTAGACATTTATTTATCAAACATTTACTGAGTTGTTATCCAGTGTAAAATTGTGTGCTACACAGATGGCTGCAAACGAGAAGTGACAACAGTTCTAGCTCTCAAGATATTGTCATGTAGTGGGGATACAGACAGGTAAAAAGGCAAGTCCCAGACCGCTAACAGACAGGAGCACATACAAGGTCCTCTGACAGCACATAGGAGGAACATTGCTGAGCGATGGGAAAGCAAGGAAGGCGTTCTAGTAAGCTAAGCTAAGAACTAAAGAATAAGAAGGAGTGAGTGAGCATGAGGAGGCAAAATATTTCAAGAAAATGCCCTACCAAAAGCACCTCTTGAAATGGACATGTGTTCCTTGAGAAGTGACATTGACAGCAACACTACATGGGTATGGTCAGGCTCCATGCCAGGGATTTCACATTCTGACTGCAGACAGACAAAGTAACCCCCAGAGAATACCGACAAGGTGTTAGAGGACTTCACAGTTACCACACCAGGCAACATGTTACCTCATTTACAAGGACAGTGACCCAAGGCCCTGACCTGTAAGAATGGGTCCCAATCTCTAGTAACAAGGTAGTTAGGGTACTATGTGACACAGTAAAACAGAATACTGGCAAGGAAAAATGTGGCATTTCTGGCTAAGACAAAAACAGCTAAAGGATTCCTTCATAACTCATGAACACTGGTTATCTTCACATCAGTTCCTACCTTCTATACTAGTTTTAATGCAACATGCTACCCTTCTAAGAACAGCTGCTTGCTGATTTTCCATACAAGGGTATTCATTTTCACAACACATCAACTCAAAAACAAAAAAAAAAATCCTGCAATAGAGAGGCTACACCTAACATTTTTTACTGATACATAACTTACTAGGGAGCGTTCTGTTAATTTCTACAACAGGCCTCCCCATCATCCTCCTCCTTAAGGTTATATCAGAGTACTAGATGTGACAACAGAATACTGCTTGAAAATCCCCAAGCATCTCCAACATGTGCTCTGTGAGAATGGGTAATAGTGAGGACAGTATAGGAGCATTCCTGAGCAATCCTGACACTAATGGAAAGCTTTCTAGAAATTGTGACTATGCCACCTAGAAATGTATTGTACGTCAGAATATCATGACTTCTAGAATACATGCCGTTAAACTCTTAAAAGCCTGCCCTTTACTTGCTTCAAGGGAAAGACTTCAGCTTAAATTCCTATTAAAGCAGAAAAAACATTTCTTTAATAATCACTTAACTATGTAACGGAACTCTATCATCACATATTCAGTTATCTGCCTCAGGAGACACAGGGCATGTAGCTTCTTATCTCTTCTCTTTTCACATGTATCTTGCTATAATATAAACTAAATTCCAACAGAGAAAACACAGAAGAGTTGTAACAGCATTAGTCACAAATGATAGTCAATAATCAAATTACGTCGGGTAAGAAGCCTGAGTCTGCTGACTAGGAAGGGCTGGGTTTGCAGACGGTGGCACCACTCCTTGGCTAAGAGAAGACAGCTGCTCTGGGGGAAGACTGTAGCTCTGGAGATGGCTCATCTGCGCATTCCCTGCAACCAGGTAAGCACCGCTTGGAGGAGGCCCTGGATATACCTAGGACAGTCAACAAGAAAAAATATTGAATTCCAAAATTTTAATAGATATGCCAAACTTTATTTTAGAGGCATTCAGTCACAAACAAGATTTAAAAATTACCACTACAGAATCTTTTCTTAAAGAGTAACTACTGTTCATAGGCATTTTAAAAAACACTTTTCAGGGAAGTTGATGCTGTTTTTAGTTAACATTCACCAAATTCCTGTTTAGCTCCATACAGAAACATTAAATAAACTTATCTTGAAACTTTATATTAATATAATCTCCCTTTCCTTTTTATGTTTAATATTTACATTTGATATTAATATTTATTATTTTCCATGTTGATATTTTAAAAGAAATCCCAATGGATATTCAGGAAGTGTGTTTGAATTCGTTTTTTAGCCACAAACTGCAAGTACCTATGGATACAATTCACATTTCCTATATTGCGATTTACTGAAAATTAAAGCAAGCTACCTTTCTAAAGCAGGTGTCAGCAAACTTTTTTGTAAACAATCAGAGAGTAAATATTTAAGATGTTGTCCATATGGTCTGTCACAACTACTCAATCAACTCAATTAATATAGAAAGCAGCCATAGACAATGCAGACACAAATGAGAATGGCTAAGTTTTCCAATAACAATTAAAAAAAAAAAAAAACAGGCAGCAGATGTGATTCATTTGCTTACTTCTGCATTTAAAGATGCATTTTTTAAATCTAAAGAGATTGAAGTCTTAAATACCCAAAGTCTGAAACATCACGTTTTAATTTTCTGTAGTATTCATTAGATCCTTCAATTGCACTTGTTTGAAAAGAGAACTTCCACTGTCTATGTACTAAGACTGTTATCTTACGCTAAGACAATAATACAACAACCAAGAGACGAGGATGATAATCAGCTTAGTACTTCTGTTAAAGCATAAACATAACCACCATACATCAGGATCAAAAAGTCTTCTATAAAATTATAAGCACAGTTATACCAGTCCTCATGACTGTACTATATCATTCTTTGCAAATTGAAAATGACTTAAACTAGTGATCTAGCCCCAAATTTCTTGGGCCCAGCTATCCACCTCCAATGTGCTGGCCACTCATTTCAGGGGAAATGGACTATGCTAAAAAATTAATCCAAACAAAGTTTGTGTCCCCCTACATAAAAAAAGCATAATACCTGACAAATTACTCCTATATCCTGAACTTGCTGAGTTTGTTAAAAGGGGGCTTTTGAAATAGTTCCTTTTTGTAAGAAGAAAAGCACTCTATATTACATTACACACATTCTCATATAAAGGACAGGAAAATTTCCAAATTAAAGCAACTTTAAAAAAATATGGAAATAATGCATTGTGTTGATTTATGGCAGTTTTTCATCTCATTTTCTTTTTACATTGTATTTATTTCCTTTTAATAATAACTAAAAGTTTGCTAGATATTTAAGAGTTTTTCTTTGCTCTGAAACATTTTTTTAAAAACGACTTTATTGAGATGATTGACATACAAAAGGGTGTACATACTTAGTGCACACAACTTGATGATTTTGGAGGTAAGTATATACCCATGAAACCGTCATCACAATCTACACCATAAACATGTCCATCACCTCCAAGAGTTTCCTCTCACCCTCTCTGTTACTTTTTTATAAGAATGTTTAACATAAGCAGCATATTACATAAACAAAAACTGTAGATTCTTTAGGAGAATTTAGTAATAATTAGAAATTTGACTCAGATTTCACAAAACTGAGGTTCTTTTTTTTTTTTTTGAGTTGGAGTCTCACTCTGTCACCCAGACTGGAGTGCAGCGGCCGCTCCCGGCCACCACAGCCTCGACCCGCTGGGCTCCGCCGATCCTTCCGCCTCAGCCTTCCAAGTAGCTGGAACTACAGGCGCGCGCTACCACGCCCGGCTATGAGGTTCTTAAGGAAATAATTAATTTTGACGCCTTAAAAGTATGGGCCTCAATCCTGAAGATTCTGATTCAGTAGGTCTGGGGTGAGACTAAAGTATCTGTATTTAAAAAAAAATTGATGGCTGATTCTGCTGTGTATCCTTATACAAAAAGCGATTAAAAACTATTGGTATAATTCGTATATTATACATTGTAATTGTCAAATTAAAAAATTCTTTTAAACTTTATTTCCATTCTAAGCATTACTTTTAGAAAGTTTCACATTTCACAAAAACACAGCTATTCCAAATAATGTCAAATTCATCTGAGAATTTAAAATAATACACCTGAACTTTTAAAAGCTTACCTGAGAACCAGAAACACCAGATGTCTGCATATAATATTGCTGATTCTGTAATTTTGCATACATGGAATACATTGGATCTTCATTCATTAACTTGGTATACAATGAAAGTGCCTCCATAACTTTAACATTAAGTTCTGAGAGTTCTGAGTGTTTTCTGAAACATTACACAATAATTAGAAACATAGTTGTTGCTTAAATGGTATAAAGTTCTACATAATGACCCATCAAAATACAAAAAATAGCAAAAAGTAGTAACAGTGGAAGACATTATTAAAAATTTAGCCTGTGATAAAAGTATCCTGTATTTTAGCCCTGAGGCATCTAAAACTGGTTAAGGGTTAGGTACTGTGCTGGGGAAATTCCAGCTTATTGCACTTGACTGTACCTTGAAGTTCCTAGGTTTCTCTAGATTTTAACAAAGTGGTCATTTGTGAGCTCTGGTAATGCCACATTAGTAAAGATTATTACACAGTTAGCCCTTCTTTTTAAAAAGACTAATAAATAATAAAGGCCAATTAACTCATCACTTAAAAAAAGGGACAGATGAATCTAATTCTCCACAAATTTAGTAGAAAACATGTGAATGAGAAATGGTTTCTTCAGAATCAATCAATATGCCCCCCCGCCCCCAGGCAGATACAGCCCACTCTGCAATTTACAGATAGTTTCAGGGAAAAGGGTACACAATATAGATATAGCCCGTATTATTTTACCTATCAATATCTTCCAACTTTTCATCAATGAGAGGTCCCATCTGGTGACACATTGCTAAGATGACAAGATGTGAAACAAATATAAGAAAATATAAAAACAGGAAGTGAGCCTTCGATAGACATTAATATAATTAAAGGAATAAAAGATTTAAAGTAATAAAAGTATTATTAGTTAAGCTTAGTTAATATTTTCTTAAAGTATGATGTGACAACTTAATCTAAAACATTGATCTCAAAACTTAAAAGTAGCAATTTTCACTTTGCAAGATTCTAAAATGTTGAATAAAACATTCATTTGGATAGAAAAGTACAAGAATTCGAACTCTACTCAAGGTTTAAACTGCATATAAAAGTGAGCCCGGATCAAAGAAGAGTGAGATATGTTACATTTTAATATCATTTTCAAAAACGATCCTGTAATAGAACAACAGGTACTAATCTCCAATTATTCTTTACTTACAAAGTAAACAGGACACTGTTTTTACCTTCGAGATGAAGTAGCTCTGGTAGATCCGGTTGATCATCACTGGGATCTGTACTCTGCAACATCTGTAGCAACTGGTCCATTTTATCCTACAGAAATTAAACAGTTAATAAAAAAAAAAAGTAGTCAACCTTTATGCAACACTATGTTCTCACTTCATTATCTAGATAATGGATACAGAACTTCTGTAATTCATAGTTAAGGAGACTCCAATTTTGTTTTTAGGTTTTCAGTATCCTATGCATTTTTTTAGAACCGTGTGAAGTCAGAGCTTTGAAGGCACTTCCTACACATTTTTAAAACTGCTAACAGAGATTCTCTCTTTTTTTTTTTTTTTTTTTTTTTGAGTTGGAGTCTCACTCTGTCGCCCAGACTGGAGTGCAGTGGCCGTTCCCGGTCACCGCAGCCTCGACCTGCTGGGCTCCGGCGATCCTTCCGCCTCAGCCTTACAAGTAGCTGGAACTACAGGCGCACGCTACCACGCCCGGCTGATTTTTTGATTTATTGTAGAGATGAGGTCTCGCTTGCCCAGGCGGGTCTCGAACCCGCGGGTTCAGGCAATCCACTCACCTCAGCCTCCCAAAGGCGCGGGATTACAGGCTGAGCCACCGAGCC
>CAUYQG010124131.1:0-56852 GCA_963574415.1 Tarsius wallacei | reverse complement strand
TGGGAGGCTGAGGTGAGTGGATTGCCTGAGCCCGCGGGTTCGAGACCCGCCTGGGCAACTTGGTGAGACATCATCTCTACAATAAATCAAAAAATTAGCCGGGTGTGGTAGCGCATGCCTGTAATTCTGGCTACTCAGAAGGCTGAGGCAGAAGGATCGCCGGAGCAGGTTGAGGCTGCGGTGGCCGGGAGTGGCCACTGCACTCCAGTCTGGGCGACAGAGTGAGACTCCAACTCAAAAAAAAAAAAAAAAGAAAAGAAAAAGAAAAAGAAAATTATGTAACTTAAGGATAACACTGTTATCTTAGGCCTTATATAACATTGCAACTTGCTTACATTCACACCTGGATTTGTGTCTAAATACTTACTGATCTTTCCAGTGGAAATAACTATAAGTGGAGAAGTTTTCGTTGGTGGTACAGTGTCAGATGAAGAACAACACTAGCTTAATCTTACATCATACTGCATTTGCTGTGCTCTTTTTATACAGTGAAGCAATAGCTTTGCAGCAAAAAAGAAACAAATAATAAAAGATTCAATTTCCTTGTTTAAAAAAATTGTCATAAGAGACAAAGAAGGACATTATATGATAAAAGAGTCAATTCACTAGACAAGTAACAGCAAACACACACACACACACAGCTATTAAAGCACCGAAATAAAGCACACACTGACAGAATCAAAAGGAGAAACAGACAATAACATAGTAATAGTAGAAAATTTCAATACCTTAATTTAATAATAAACAGAAAAATCAGACAGAAGATCAATAAGGAAAGAGAGGACTGAAATAGCACAATAGACCAACTAAACCTAATTCCTAGAAGAAACACAGGGGTCGAGACTAGGCATGGTGGGTTATACCTGAAATTCTAGCACTTTGGGAGGCCAAGGTCAGGGGATCGCTTGAGCCCAGGAGTTTAAGACCAGTTTGGGTAACATAGTGAGACCTCAACTCTACCAAAAAAAAAAAAAAAAAAATTAGCCAGGTGGCGCACACCTGCAGTCCCAGCTATTTGGAAGGTTGAGGCGGAAGGATAGCCTGGGCCAGGGAGATCGAGGCTTCAGTGAACTCCAGCCTGCACTCCAGCTTGGATGACAGAGTGAGACTCTGACTCAAACCAACAAGTAAGACAGGGGAAAAGTTTCATGACATTGGAATGGGAAGAATTTCATTTTTAAAAATAATTTCTTAAATATGACACCAAAAGCACAAACACAGACACATAACACTATATAAAACTTTGAAACTTCTGCACAGCAAAGGAAACAATAAAAAAGATTGAAAAGACAACACAGGGAATGGAAAAAAATATTTGCACACCATATATCCGTTAAGAGGTTAATATCCAGAACATATTTTTAAAAACTCCTACAACTCAATAACCAAAATAACCAGATAATAAAAATAACCTAATTTTAAAAGGGCCAAAGGATCTTTCTCCAAGGATATATAAATGACCAACAAGCATATGAAAAGGTGCTCAATATCACCAATTATCAGAGAAATGCAAATCAAAACCACAATGAGGTATCATTCACACCTGTTAGGATAGCCACTACCAAAACAAAAAACACAAAACCCAGAAAATAACAAATACTGGTGAGGATGTGGAGAAAATGGAACCCTTGCATACAGCTGGCAGTACTGTAAAATGGTGTAGACACTATGGAGGTTCCTCAAAAAGCTAAAAATTGAACCACCATATGAACCAGCAATCTGATTTTTGTATATATATCCAAATGGTTTGAAAAAAGGATCTTGAAGATATCTGCACACCTATATCTACTGCAGTACTGTTCACAACAGTCAGGATATGAAAGCCACTGATGGACGAGTAGACAAAGAAATGTGGTACACTAGTCTCTCCTTTGTCTGCAGTTTCACTTTCCATGATTTCAGTTACCTGCAGCCAACTGCAGACAAAAATATTAAGTGACAACTTGCAGAAATAAATAATTCAAAAGTTTCAGATTATGTGCTATTCTGAATAGCATGATAAAATCTCATCCTTTCTCTCTCTCCTTTTTGAGACCTGAATCATCCTGTTGTCCAGCATGTACCTGCCTGTTAGTCACTTGACAGCTGATTAACAGATGCAAAAAAACATAGTATATACAGAGTTCGGTACTATTCACCATTTCAGGCATCTACTGGGGTCTTGAATGACACCCTGTGGATAAGGGGGGTTACTACTACATATACATACAATGGAATATTATTCTGCTTTAAAAAAAGAAAGAAATCCTTTCGTATGCTACAACACGGATGAACCCTAGGAACATAATGCTAGTAAGCCAACCATAAAAAGATTCCCGATATGAGATATTGAGAGTAGTTAAAATCATAGAAGCAGAAAGTGGAATGGTAGTTGTTAGAGGCTAAGAGGGAGGGGAAATGAGTTTTTCAATGGGTGAGCAGTTTCAGTTAAGATGAAAATTTCTGGAGATCTATTATATAATAATGTACATACAGTTAACAATACTGTAATTAAACTTAAAAATTGTTTCCATACTTTTTAAAATTTTGGAATCACGGAGTACATATGAGGATTGTTACATAGGTATATTGCATAAAGGTAAGGTTTGGGCTTACCCTCCCTCCCTTTTTTTAGTGGTGTCTGCTGTCTGTTGTTCTCATCCTTGTGCTCATATGTATGCCCAGTGTTTAGTTATCGCTTATGAATGAAAACATGCACTGTTCAGTTTTTTGTTTCTGTGATAATTCACTTAGAATGATGGTTCCCCGATGCATCTATTTTGCTTCAAATAACACGGTTTTGTTCTTTTTATGACTGCGTAGCACTCCATAGTACTATACATAATTATTTTTTCCCTCTTTATTTTATTTTTAAAATGTGGGGTATAAGTGAGGATTAGGTAAATAAGTGGTCTTCGTACAGGTGAAATTTGGGCCTCCCCCGGTCCTCACTTAAAAGATAAATAAAGAGCAGTATAAACAAATGGAGTTATAGATTAGAAGAACCAAAAGAATAATCCACTGAGATAAATTAATAACCGCTCTTCCCTCAGCAAATCCAAACATATCTCTTTATACAAGACAATAGAAGTTACTGTCCTTAATCCAGATTCTAGAACATATGGCTATTTGAAAAATTATGCTATTCATGGCAAAGGAAGTTTCTGAAATCTGAAAGCTTCTACTAGAAGTATTAATTGTATTTACAGAGTTTCCATTTTCTCTTCAGCTCAACTTGCAAAAAATTGTTTACTTTTATTCATAAATGAAAACTGAAGTTCATCAGTTGTTTCCGTCAGTAGATAGAAATGAATGTGGTTCATGTAATCATTTTCTTGCTTGTAACCTAACCATCTGACGTATGTATATTTTGTGTTCACAACTTCATTAAAAAGTCCTAGAGGGCAAGACCCCATACTTCACGTCTCTGTGTTCTTCTGAGCTTTTAGCCTAATGTTTTTGTACACAGTTAGTGTTCAATAAATGCTTGTTTCATACTTATGAAACAGACAAAAAAAATGAATGTGATTAAAATCTAGATATTGAAGCAATTCTGATAAAAGAGGAAAGTGACTTTAGACCAATTAATTAAAAACAAAACCTTAAAAAAAACCCAATCACCTATACTGGACTCTATAGCCACATCTGTGGATGTTTATATGACATTTATAAAGTCCTTAATTCTTTTTGTCTTCAATTTTTTTTATCTATATAGGTTGGAAAATGAAAAGTCACAAAAGTCAAATCTAAAATAAAAAAATACTCCTTTATATATGAGATCTACATATATTAATTAGAAACACCAGCAGAGTATAAAGAGCCTGGTTTGTATTCCCGAGATAGAACTGGATACTGCCATATAACTCACTAACTCCTATATGAAATGGAAATGCCAAAGATTAAGCTTATAAAAGAAAAAACCACAAAGCTCTTTCTTCACATCTTTATCTGTATTCTCCTTGCTCTTCCTAATGATGAGTTCATACTTGATTTTATATGGTTTCCAAGGCATGTTACCTGCCTGTCACCTCTTGCTAAACTTTGTTAATTTTTTAAATACTAAGAACAATTAAGTCAGTTTTCTAAAAAGCATACGGTAGCATGTGGCTGGGGCGAAGAAAGAGGGCAGTTTAATTAGTTGGGCATAAGGTGTGTGTGTGTGTGTGTGTGTGTATCTTTAAAGAAATCTTAGTGACAACTAAATGCATCTGTGCTGAAAATTATGACAGGTCAGTCCAACTTATAGTTTGACACATTATACTGTTTATTTTTACACAATTTTGAGAAAGACATGTAGATATCACTACACAGAAGCCCACATTTTGTATATATAACATTCATTCTCTCCATTTGCAAAGTAAATGACTAAGTCCAGATAATGACTACATTACACGTTTATGTAACCTTCAAGGTTTATGGGTGTTGGTGCTTCTAGTTTTCCTGTTTCCAACATCACTGTCATTAATTCTGCTTATCAACAAATCTTCAAAATTTATATTTGTTAGTCAAATGTTAGAATCAACTGGTTAAACTTAATATGTATACCACCAATCATATATATATTATACACCTAGCATCTTTTTTATCTACATTATAAATGTCTTATCAACATTCAAGTAATATATATACTTTAGTTAAATACCTTACAAATACTTGTAAAAAAAATGGAGGAAGGAAAAAAAGCAAAGAAAGAGAGGAATTTCTTTTTCTATCTTACTGATATATTCTGGCAAATTCTAAACTTGGTGAGTTCTGGCCACATTTGGCTACAAAAAGCTAGATAATCATTTGCAACCTTGTGCTCTTTCTTATTCAAAAAGGACACTGCAATTTCTGAAATCCACCAATTTAAAGACTGAAAAGATGATTATTCCGGAAATAAGCAGCATCTAAATCACTCTGTACACTTCCTGAGTTTTTATTATTTTGCAGTTAATAATCTGACTCTCTTCTGTATTTTGGCAGAACAGAAGCCTGTCCTTCAGGCTGGCAGCAACATAAATGACAAAAGATTCGCATTTGCCTTGAGATCATGACAGAATTTTCCTTAGAGAAAATAAATCTCTGTTGTGATATACACATATATGAACTTATATTTTTTCAGACATTTCTAAGACATGTTAGTTCTACTGGCAAGATAATTTTAAAAAATTAAAACAGTCCAAAGTTTAGCTCCATTTAATAAAGGATTCCCCCTCTCTGATACTAGTTCATAAATGCAATGTAAAGTTTCATCGACCCATCTAATGGCTAGTTATGCTACACATATGCATGTATTTTTATTAAGGAAACAAGCAAACAAAGTAACTTGGTAGAAAACACAAACATAACCATAATGGAACTGAAGGCTGGCTAAACAAAATAGTTCTGACAACCTAGAAAAAATAGGCTCCTTTGAACTGATTCACTTCTGGGACTATCAATTTTTAAAAGGTGTGTGGTGAAAAGGGGGGAGGGAGAAGGAAAAACCCACTTTAATGAATGAATGACTCGCCTCTAAATATGGCAAAATCTGACAGAACTCCATCTTGTACTTCCGCAGCTGGGACTGCTATAACCTCCCAATACTCATTGCTCTCTTTTTCCTCAATAACGGAATCCTTGGTTTTCAGGTGTGAACATGACTCCCAGACTACCCTTTTCTCAGCTTCCCTTGCCTTGAGAGTGACAGTGGTCTGGATCTTCATCCTTCTGCCATCTTAACAGGGGAATGTGGATATAAAGTGTGGTGCTCTGCAGTTACCATGAGATAAACATGGACACCACACACAGGAAAGCAAAAAAATGGAATTAATTTGGGCCTCTCACTTTGTAGAGAGACAGATCAACCTAAAAATATCTCTTAATATCTCAAACATGGGAGAAAAACAAATTTGTTTTGCATAAGGAACTGTCATTTTTATTCAAGTACTTGCAGTCAAACCTAATCCCAATTCTCACTCCCTACTGCAAAGACCACTTTTGTTATTTTGAAATTTTCTTCTGCAAGTTCATGTCTTTCTGGATATAATACTATACGTTTCTAAAAGAGTGATACTATGACAACTTTCTCCCCACCATCTAGCCTTTTCTAAAAATTCTACCATAATAACAAAATTAATGAACTAAAAAAATGTATAAACAGAAAGTTCCTAAAATGCTCTCCAATTTTGTCAGTTATAATAATATAGGAAAAATCAAGAGTATAATTTTAGCTATTTTTATGGGGATTGGGCTTACTTGGAAAATTCCTAGAAAACTCCCAAGAAAGTCACAGAGCTTTAAAAAGTCTTGGTCTGCCAGTGGAACATGCTTCTTTGCTTCCTAGGCCCCTATACTACCTTGCTACCTTTTAATTCCTTTAAAAAGTGCATTCAAGCCAGTAGGATTTTTTTTTTAATGCAAATACACTATAGGAAGCCTAATAGCAGAAAAACTGAGGTATCATGTCAGAAAAAGACAGACATGGTATATACAGATTAGAAAGAGTCATGGTATAGATAAGTTTAAAAATCACTAATAAAAATAACAGCAAAACAAAAGCAAGTGAATATAAAAAGCATTAACATCCTATAAATATCTTCTTGTCCCTAAGTCCATAATCCAGTATATATGTAAACTCTAGAATGTGTAGAGGTCAAAGATTTGCCAAACACACTAGCAGTAACACAGACAGTGGTCTACACTGGGGTCAGCAAACTACAGCTCACGGGCCAAATCCAGGCCACAGTCTACTTTTGTAAGACCAACAAGCTAAACATGATTTTAAATTTTTAAATGGTTACATTTTAAATGGCTACATAAGTACCTATATAACATAATATTGCCAACTGGCTTGCAAAGCCTAAAATATTTACTAATGGATCCTTTATAAAAAGAGTTTGTTAACACTTCATCTATGAACTAAGATGTCTTTTTGATTAGGATTAATGACAGGAAAAAAATAAATGTAACTTCAATTTTGAGAAACTTGTCAAATTCTGAAGTATAGTCAATAGCAATAAGATGATAAAAATAATCACCAAGAAATGGGAAAGAAAAGGGTAGTCAGACTGAATTTGGACCACTTAGAATTATGTCCTATGGTATTCTGTGAGGTGTTAAAAAGTGCTATCTGTGGTCAAAAAAAGTAGAGAAATGTTTCTTACAGAAAGCTGAACAAATTTGTTTCTTGTGTATATATGTTTTTCATTTTATTTTACTGAAAGACTTTTCAGAGGCTTTAAGGTAACTCCAGGACAGGGATACAGTAGCAACGATTCCTAGATATTTGCATTACTTCTGCAGCACCTTTTATTCAACATTTTGAAAAAAAGTAGGCCGGGTACAGTGGTTCACACCTGTAATCCCAGCACCTTGGGAGGCAGAGACAAGAGGATTGCCTAAGCTCAGAGGTTCGAGAATAACCTGAGCAGCATGGCAAGACCTTGCCTCTACAATAAATCAAAAATTTAGTTGGGCGAGGTGGCGCATGCCTGTGGTTCCAGTTACAAGGAAGGTTGAGGTGGAAGGATCACCTGAGCCCAGCAGGTAGAGACTGCAGTGGTCCTGAGCGTGCCACTGCACTCCAGCCTGGGTGACAGAGTGAGATTCCAACTCAAAAACAACAAAAAAGTATTCCATAGAATACAGTTTGGAAAATATTTACCTCATATGATGCTAAAATAAATTAGTGGTAGATTAAAAAGTTAAATTTATAAAATATACTACAATATCTAGAAGAGAACCAATGTAACTATCACTCTCTTGTGAGAGTGGTGCTCTCTAGGCTAAAGAAGAATGGAACAAATCACTTACAAAAAGATTCACTGTGTGAAACCAGATAAGAGTTAAAATATTTTTTATGTCAAAAACCAACAAAAATAGAGAAAGCATGTGCAGTAAATATAATAAATGGAGTGTACATAATATACACAAAATGTATAAGGCAATGGACATGAACAGGTTACTAAGAGAAGATGTAACAAGTAACTTTCATGTATTCATCCACTAGTGAGCTCTTTCAGCTGTTTTTCCTTCTGAAACCAAAAGGAAGGAAATTTGGGTCATGTCACTACCCAGCTCTTAGGATAAAGAGCAAAATCCTTAACACAGCCCACAGGAAGCAGATGGTGCAGCCTCCCTTCTTCGCTTTCCAGCTCGCTGTGCCCTCAGCCACCCCCTTCTTTCGGCTTAGAGACACGCAATGCAGCCCTTGCACGGTCAGGCTGGTCTGGCTCCCAAGCTCACTCTCTTCTTTGTGCACACTCACCCTCTTCCTCAGATCCCTCTCATGCAGGCTTCAAGTCTCAAATCAGACTCTTTTCTCAGAAAAGCCTTCCCCGACTGCAGTTTAGATTTAGAGTGAGACCCTGGACTTAGATCAGATGCCCCTTCATACAGTCACAGCTCCCTTGCCTTCCTTCCACAGCACTTGTCTCTGTTTTCATCTTTATATCTGTGGAACAATTTCACTAAAGTTTAATCCTCTATCTGATCCAGGGATAAGCTCCATAGGTCAGACTGTTCTGTCCATCCTTGCATCCCAAGCACCCAGAGGATATCATTACAATTTTCTAAAAACAAAGGAACAACAACCACAAAGTATATTTACAAAATGCCAAAAAGAATATTTATCTCTGGGGGTAGTACAATTAGAGGTTATGTTTCCTTTTCTTACTTTTCTGCATTTTATATATTTTCTATAGTACATATGTTAATAAGAACCAAATGTTGGCGGGCTCGGTGGCTCAGGCTGTAATCCCAGCACTTTGGGAGGCCAAGGCAAGAGGATTGCCTACGCCTGCGGGTTCGAGACCAGTCTGGGCAACTCAGCAAGACCTCATCTCTACAGTAAATCAAAAATTAGCCGGGTACAGTAGCATGTGCCTGCAGTTTCAGTTACTTAGAAGGCTGAGGCGGAAGGATGGCCTGAGCCCAGCAGGTCTATGCTGGGGTGACAACGAGCATGCCACTGCACTCCAGCCTGGGGGACGGGAGTGAGACTCCAACTCAAAACAACAACAACAAAACAACAACAACAAAACCAAATGTTTATTGATATACATACATTTAAATAAGTAAATATAATAAGTAAAAATCAGAATTTTTTTTTTAAAGGGGAGGCAAAGCTTGACTTTATAAAGAATTTATTCACAGCCGGGTATGGTGGCTCAGCTTGTAATCCCAGCACTTTGGAAGGCTGAGGCAAGAGGATTGCCTGAGCCCGGGGATTCGAGACCCACCCGGGCAACTTGGTGAGGCCTCGTCTCTGCAATAAATCACAAAAACTACCGGGCATGGTGGCATGCCTCTGTAGTTCCAGCTACTTGCAAGGCTAAGGCAGATGGATCGTCTAAGCCCAGCAGGTCAAGGCTGCAGTGGCTGTCACAACAGTGAGACTCCAACTCAAAAAGAAAAAAAAGAATTTATTCAAATAGTAAACTTGCTGTATTTATTGACATGAAAATATTCACGATATACAACTAACTGGAAAAAATATACCATAAAATAGTGTCTTTGGTATAAAATCATTTCTGTGTAACTCAGGAAAATGTTAACATTTCATACACCATAATTTTAACAGTGATTATCTCTGGGTAGTAGAATTAGGAGTGATTTCTTTTTGCTTTCCTACATTTTTAATGTTTTCTGTATTTTATATTTGTTTGGGAAAAAAATACTAATCTCTTTAAACAGCTGTCTCCCCTTGTGAATTTACAACATAGTTCAGTTTGCAGCACATTTTCAGGAACACATCTATTTTTTCAAGTAAGGGATGCCTTACGTTAAGCTATCTACTCCCTACTGTGTCATATCAATTACTTTCTATAGTTTGTTTTAGTAAAGAACACCTGACCAGGGGTATCTCACATAAACTGGAATTATTATATCAATTTTTTAAAAAGCTTATAGCAGTGATAACATGGTATTATATATTTAAGTAAAATATGCTATCCCTTTTATTGATATCAATTTTCTGATATTGCAGGACTACTAAATTCTACTGTCATGTGTGTTATCACCTTCTCTAAATCTAAAAAGAATCCCATAAAGTGATTTACAGTCTTAACTAAGAGAAGCAGGAAAACATTTTTGAAAAACTGTTCTGCAGAACATTATTTTCCACTTATTTCAAATAGCACAACAAGAAGGTTTGCAGGAAATGAAATGAAACCATGGTAACCAACTAAACCTATCATGAGCTATCAGATCAAAAGAACACACAGTACATTACATGTCAACGCCTACTAGCAGCATAATCCTTCTCCAGTTCCTTTTGATCCTTCTTAAACATGAAAAAAGCTTTCAACCAATTTTCATATTTTCAAAGTGCAAAAGCCCCTTTACCAATATCTACTATGATTTTCTGGCTCTACTCAGAAACTCTTTGGCTAAGTTCACTTTAAAATCCAACCTAATCTTCTGAGATTCAATTAGGAATTGTTGGTTCTTTTCAATTATTAGCAAATTACATTTTTTACTTCAATGAATCTTATCATTTTCTAACATAGTAGCAATAGTTTCTTCATACTAAATCTTCAGAACTGTGAAGATTAGGTAACATTCTCACAGGAATCCTTTGCTTAATAGAATCTTATTGGTATTCTAAACTCAAAGCCATAATAAATTAAATCAGTTACATTTACAGAATACAAATGAGTCCTATTTTGCCATCTGGTTGTCCATTTTATCACCAATCATTAACACCCATCATAGGCATTAAGGCTAAATTCACAGAATCTGGCTCAACATGTTCTTAAACTACTAATCATCAGCTAAAACCAAATAAACAAGGTGATGATGGCTTCTGTCAGTCATTAGCTATTTATTTCATAACTATATAGTCAGGTAGACAATCAGGCAAACCTCTGCAAAGACTAGAGATCATTTTTGCTGTTATTATGGTGAGCTACTCCTTAACAATTATCATTTAAAATAAAATGCAAGATGCATACATGCCATAAAAATAGACGTATATTTTATGCATGAGCTATTTCTGGAAAGACAGACAATTAATTGTCAATGGTGTTATCTCTAGGGAATGAAACTAGAAGTATGTGGAGGAAAAATATTATAATTTATCATCCTAAACACCATATCTAAGTGTTGCTTTCACAATCATAATAAAGATGTAATAAACTATATAATGCAAATATGCTGTTATTTTTATTTAAAACTATTGCTGCTTCTTGATAAGTTATCCTTGAAATACTTAATTTGGCTTTTTTTCTCTTTTGGGAGTGAGGGGTAGAAAGTTAATCCTTAAGAATTAGTTGGAGCCCGGCTCGGTGGCTCAGCCTGTAATCCCGTGCCTTGGGAGGCTGAGGTGAGTGGATTGCCTGAGCCCGCGGTTCGAGACCCACCTGGGCAACTTGGCGAGACCTCATCTCTACAATAAATCAAAAAATTAGCCGGGCGTGGTAGCCTGCACCTGTAGTTCCAGCTACTTGGAAGGCTGAGCCCAGCAGGTCGAGGCTGCGGTGGCCGGGAGCGGCCACTGCACTCCAGTCTGGGCGACAGAGTGAGACTCCAACTCAAAAAAACAAAACAAAACAAAACAAAACAAACAAAAAAAGAATTAGTTGGAATAAATCTCATCCCTTAAAGGCATTTTTGTTCCTTTTTTTTTTTTTTTTTTTTTTTAGTCGGAGTCTCACTCTGTCACCCAGACTGGAGTGCAGTGGCCGCTCCCAGCCACCGCAGCCTTGACCTGCTGGGCTCAGGCGATCCTTCCGCCTCGGCCTTCCAAGTAGCTGGAACTACAGGCGCGCGCTACCACGCCCGGCTAATTTTTTGATTTATTGTAGAGATGAGGTCTTGCTTGCCCAGGCGGGTCTCGCCGCGGGCTCAGGCAATCAATCCACTCACCTCAGCCTCCCAAAGGCGTTGGATTACAGGCTGAGCCACCGAGCCCGGCTTGTTCCTTTTTTGAAAGCAGGATTTATTGAGAGGACAGAAAAGCTTCCACAGTGGGAGGACACCTGAAGAGGTGGCCCCTTAAAGGCTTTAAACAAATTTTCATCAGCTAAACAAAAGTGATAATGTGTTGATAACTCTAAAACCTTAATTACTAAAAAGTCATTGATTTAAAAGTTAAGAGTTTTGTCTTGTGTCATACATACCCTTTGTCAACTTAGGTAAGTTTTATTATTGTTTTAAGATGTTGTTTTTAACAAATTATATCTCTTAATTTCCATGCTTTTTGTTCTTGATCAAGTTAATCCCTGGTTTCTCATTTGTAAAATGTGGAAAGTAATATCTAACCACATGGGCTTATTCTGTACATAAAACTGAGATTTCCAACCTGTTGCCATGAACAGAAGTTACAGGTTACAAAATGTCAAACCTGTCTGGCCTTTTTGGAGGCCAGGAAAGGTCTGACACACCAAAGTCCTTGGGCCAATCAGTCACACTGGGCCACAATCAATCTTGCACATTTACCTCAAGGTACCACACATTATTACTTTCTTTGGGTGCCACAATAAGAAAAAGGTTGGGTAACTGAAAGATAATTTACAGGAGGTATTTACCATAATACTTGGAAGAATAAATATTTGGTAAACTGTAGCTATTATATTTATAAAACTGGTAAGTTTCAATAATAAAATATTTGGGTGTGCCAAATGATTCACTGTAAAGGAATCACATTATCAACACATTCTGGGGCTGTACCTGGTTACTAAAAAACAGACCTTAAGAAAATCTAGTATGCCTCCTACTGTACCCTAAAGTAGATACACAAGTCAGATTCTAGTTCTCTTTTGCAAAGTAGATAACCAGAGAGTCAGAGTCATCCTCTTATGTCAAAGTTCCTGTTTATTAACCCGCAAATGTACTTGAAACTGAACTGCACTCTAAAAGAAATGTTCTGTGAAATTTGTCTTATGCTATGCCTTAAAAATACAAAATCGAAAAATGTCTTGAAATAAGCTTTTGGTTTTCTCTACCTTTTGCTTTAAATCCATTGTTATATATGTATACTTTTGAGAGAGAACTGAAGCATGAATAGACAGAATATGAGTGAATAAAAACCATGCTGAGAATAAAATTTGAAAAATTAAATATCATTCAAGAGTAAGGTGCAAATCAATCCATAAAGAGATATAACTTTACAACCACTGGGATGCCTATTTTCAAAAAGACATAACAACTATTGACAAGGATATGGAGAAACTAGAAACTTCATACATTACTAGTGGTACTGTAATACTATAACCACTTTGGAAAACAATTTGGTGGTTCCCCAAAAGGTTACTTTTGAGTTACAATATTTTACTTCTAGGTATATTCCCAAGAGAAATAAAAATACATGCCTACACAAAAACTTGTACCTTGTATTACTCATAATAGCCAAAAAGCAGAAACAACCCAAATGTCTATCAACTGATAAACAAAATGTAGCATACAATGGACTATTTTTCTAACATTATTCATAAATAAAAAAGAATAAAGTACTGATATATACTACAACATGGATGAAACAAAACTTCATACTAAGGAAAGAAGTCAGTCACAGAAGAACATATATTATATGAACTGTCCACGATGTGGAAATCTCTAGAGACAAAAGTAGATTAGTGGCTGCCTAGGGCTGGGAGGAATGGGGAAAAATAAAAAATGAGTGCAAATGGATATAGAGTTTTCAGGATGATGAAATATTCCAAAATTGATTATGTTGCATAACTTTGTGAATGTACTAAAAACCACTGAACTGCACACTTGAAATGAATAAACTGGCATTCTAATTATAATTCAGATAACCTTTTTTTTTAAGGGTAAAACACGAAAACATGCAAAAGTCATGCTTGCAAACAGTAAAAAAGAAAAAGGTGCAATTTTGTAATACACAGAAACAGTACTTGGTTGCCTTAGGTAGATGTTTCTGAACACTCCTTGGTAGGAGACAAGTATTTTTAGTCCAGGAAGAAAAATTAGAAAACAGGAAAAAAAAAAAAAAAAAAAGAATCAATGAGGCAATCATTCCTTAATTTTTTTGTTCTCTATCAATTTAACACTTTAGCAAGCAGTCTTTTCAGTTTATTGATCAAAAAAGAGTGTTTAAAAAAGAGGGGAAAAAATGGGGCAGAGGAGTACATGCTTATCTGAATTTACCAAACAGTAGATAGTCTTTCCTCTTTTCCTCCCTGTATTCCCAGCATTTAATCTTAATTTGCTAATTGAAAATGAGAAATAACGCAAAGGCTCTCAATACTCAGCCTATATATTTTAAGTGTTCTCTCCTTATAGACAGACAACATGGGAAACTGTTAATCAAAAGGCTGCTTGGTGAGCAGAGCACACCAAGAGCACAAGGAACTAAGTGATCCAAGACGGAACAGAACATTTCTCAAAGTGTGTTCCACTGAGAAAGTCCATGAAAAGAGGGTCTTATGAGCAAACTAGTTTGGGAAATGCAGTATGAGCATGTGCCTATTAACAATGTTCACATGCTCGGAGAAGTACTGTAGGAAAAAAAGCCAACTAATTATGTTTAATGGTAGAAAGACCCACATGGCTCCTTACATTCATCTCCACACGAGACAGCACTGCCAATGTTGGCCAAGACACCTCCCGCACAGACCCTAAATGGAACACAGGCCTCTGGAACTTTTCTTTCTATTACTCCAGGGCTGACCAATCCTTTTCCTGAGGAATTATTTAAGTAAATTGATATAGTTCATTTATCATCAAATCTTCAGAGATTTAGGAGGTATTGTCTTTCATTTTGACCCAAGACTACAATTAATGTCTTTACTTCTTCTCAAAATAAAAATAACTATATTGACATTTTTTTCTGATTATAAAATGACATACATGAAAAAAGGAAAGACTGTTTACTGTTTGGTAAATTCAGATAAACATGTACTCCTCTGCCCCATTTTTTCCCCTCTTTTTAAACACTCTTTTTTGATCAATGAACTGAAGAGACTGCTTGCTAAAGTGTTAAATTGATAGAGAAGAAAAAAACAATCAGGCAACTCAAAAGGTACAAAGAAATAAAAATCACCTGTAAGTTCATCATTGAGCGATAACACCAAACATTTTGGTGATCACCCTTTTAGATGACTCTCTACTTAAATATACACCCATAGATATAAAATTTTAATAATTAGTATGACAGTATACACACCGTTCTGTATAATAAATTTTATTTTTCAGATTGGCATAGGCTATATATGTTTCCAAACTTATCAAGTAAGAAATATGACATATTTTAAAATAAATATATATGATATATATATATAAATACATATTATATACACACACACACTTTGGACAAACATTTTGCTTTTTTAGTGTTTAAATTCTCATTTGTTCTCAGTTATTTAAAAATTTTCCAAATCATTCTTATCTTAATGTTCAGCATAAAGTCAACAGGGAAGTGCCAAGTATTATAGGTATAAGGCATTCTCGGGAATATGTCCAAATCTGCCCTAGAATATCCAGATACAGGATGTGGGGAGTATCAAAACTTTTGCACATACGTCACGTTGTTCTTCTCCCAATTTAGAGAAGCTAAAATGAGTCAGATTAACAGAAATGTCTCTGGAGTTGCCAAATTTGGAGTTAACATTTCTCCTCACAGTGAGCCCTTAAAATCTGTAAGGTATATATAAACCCTTTTTATTTTTTTATTTTTTGAGTTGGAGTCTCACTCTGTTGCTCAGGCTGGATTGCAGTGGCACGCTCACGGCCCACCACAACCTCGACCTGCAGGGCTCAAGTGATCCTTCTGCCTCAGCCTTCCAAGTACCTGGAACAACAGGTATGTGCCACCATGCCCAGCTAATTTTTCTTGATTTATTGTAGAGGTAAGGTCTCACCAAGTAGTCCAGGCTGGTCTTGAACCCAAGGACGCAGGCAATCCTCTCATCTTGGCCTCCCAAAGTGCTGGGATTATAGGCAAACAAAAATTGCTAACTAAATTATCTAAATCATTCTGGTAAAACTTAGCTCCTAATACCCTATCTACTCATTATTGTTCCATCAATCACCTTTTTAAATTGCAAATGTCCCTATAATTATCTTCTATTAAAAGTCTTCTGTGACTCTCATTCTCCTACCAACAGAAAGTCCACATTCTTAAACAAAAACACCAGGCTCTCCTGGCACACTTACTGCTAAAAGTTTCCTGCACCCCAGGCCCCCAGTAGCCTGCCATATACCAAGTATGCCATGCTGTTTTATACATTCCTGATCATTTCTTCTACCCAAAATCCTCGTTTTAAATCACAGCCTACCCTTCTACCTGGTAAGCTTCTAGTCTACCTTTAAGAACTAGCTTAAATGCCTTTTGTCTTGACCCATTTGAATAGTACCTGGCAGGATATAGAGGCTCAATAAATGAGGTTGTTTTGATGATTCAGCTATCTAGAACATTATTTTAATTATCCAATTTAACAAAGACCAAGCCCATGATTTCCATTAAAGGCTTTGATATATATTAGTGATATACCAGGGATAAACATTTTAAGGTATAATTACAAAAATACTACGAACTTCACCGTGCTAAAATTATTAACAAGTAGGTTTTCCACACTGCCTTTAGAATACCAAATTATTTTAAAGTCAGTTTGGAAAACAGTATTTCAAATCAAGTTTTTAAAATACTAAAGGCAAAAGAACATCAAAACAATTTGCAAAACTTTGGTGCTTGGCATCACATAAAACTTTCTTTGGAACGCATGTCTGATTTTCCTTCTTTCTTTTTTTTTTTTTTTTGAGTTGGAGTCTCACTCTGTCGCCCAGACTGGAGTGCAGTGGCAGCTCCCGGCCACCGCAGCCTCGACCTGCTGGGCTCCGGCGATCCTTCCGCCCCAGCCTTCCAAGTAGTTGGAACTACAGGTGCACGCTACCATGCCTGGCTAATTTTTTGATTTATTGTAGAGATGAGGTCTCACCAAGTTGCCCAGGCGGGTCTCAAACCCACGGGCTCAGGCAATCCACTCACCTCAGCCTCCCAAAGCGCGGGATTACAGGCTGAGCCACCAAGCCCGGCGCATATCTGATTTTCTTCTACAGTATCTACTATAATTAAAACTGTATATACTACTTTAGTAAGAGATTGACCAGAACTGAAAGATTTGAAGACTTACACCAGGGATATCCTTACTGCCTAACAAGGTAACTACTTTAATACAACCCACAAAACTGCACTATGGTTAACTATCTAACTGGTATCCATTTTCTCTCTCTACTGCCAACCTTCTTCCTTCATTTAAAAAAAGAAAAGAAAACAAGATTTTGTTTGGTTATTCAGTCATCATTCCAAAGCCTTACCTTCCAGGAGAAGCTGGCCCACTTCCCAGCTCTAGGAGCAGATGCTGCTTAGACAAGCAATCAGTACATGCATTTCCCTGTAGATGTTACTGGCCCAGGGATGAGAAAGGGAGACTTAAGCCGGCCCTATCAACCTGAAGAAAAGCATGCATACTACATGAGAGAAGAGAGGTTCCCTTATATTCTTTTGCTGGGTATAAACAAGAAAGCCTACAACTCCAATTGTACTGTCACCTTCTGACCACAAGGAAAGCCAGTCCTAGACTAAAGCTGATGCTGTTGAGTGGCTATGAATAGAAACAGAAAGATCACAAGTTCATCATAACATCACTGGAATATTGACCATCCATGCTATTATTATGTTTCTGAAATTCTCCTTATGTGATATATTTCTTACATAATTTATGTTTAGGTGAGTAGAGCTTGCCTATTTTGAATATCAGATAATACTTACAGCTGAAAGCATCTCAACTGCTAGAGAATATGATTCTTAAAAGTGGGATGCTGTCAGTAATAGACTTACACAAGGTCTCTTTTGAGGTATACTGGGATTATTATCCCGATTTTGCAAATAGGAAAGTAAAGCTAGAAAAGGTTAAATATACAAAAACAAGGTCAGACAACTAGAACTCAGGTGTGTCTGACTCTAAAATCTATACTACAACTTCATTTCCAAAGTTCCAATAATTATAGCAGATAATTACAATTATTTTGTGATAGTTTTTTTAAAATCTCAATTCCTTATTCTCTGATTTTCCTCTTCTCTTTCAGTCTATTCATTACACCAAAAGTGCTCCTGCTTAAGTCATTAGTGTTTTAAATGTTTCTTTGTCCAGTTTTCTTTTGTAGTTTTAAATACATACTTAAAATTTTCTTTTCCTTTTTAGTAAAAATGAACAAATTTAGCAGCTAAAGCCATTGTGAACAAGTGATATTTTATATCAAAGGGAACCAACATTGACAAGAGAGTCCAACAATATATCAAAGTAATGCATAACTTTAGTCTTATGCCATATTAAATGTGCAACATCGATATAAAGAGATGTTTTTTATATTTCCAAGAAAACTCTTGGATAGAGTCCAAGCTAGTGTGCCCGATATTACATGGATGACTTAGGAGAAATTATAGTGAGATCTTAATTTTCAGCTATCATTCGCCCACTTGCATATTTTAGTTAAGGCAGGAAAAGTAGACAACCATTAGGATGAAAATGTCACAAATCTGTTGAGCTAACAAAGGCCTTTTTGCATTCTAGCAATCCCATTTATAAAAAAAGAAGTATTCAGATAAAAACAGTGAAAAAATTGTTCTCAATGGGTTGTGACTTTACTTATACCCAGAAATCATTTAGATTTTTATCATGTACAGTGGTGACAATGAGAAAAGAGGTATCAAATATTTAGAAGGTCATTTCATGTGATCATTCATATTAGCTCTCCACAAGTATTTTCACCTCCTTATTTCACTATTTACAACAAACAAATGAAAATTCTATAACGAAATAACATAGTATCTGACATCAGGTATTCAGTGGATGAGTTTAACAACAGATCAGAAATAGAAATCAGGACTTGTAAACTGGAAAATAGGCCAATAGAATATGTCCAAACTGAACTCATAATTTTTCCTTTTAGTGAGAGAAAAATTACATAGTGGCTTATAAAATATATCTTTTAAACAATTCGTTTTAAAATTATGAAAACCATAAAGAAAACATGTTTTCAACTAAACTTCTTGAATTATTTTAGTCTACTTGTAATTGCTATTTGCTATGCTATCTCATTAAACTATAGCGAATCCAAATGTTGTCAAAAAACAACATGTAAAGAAGCCCCAAAGTCACTCTGAAATACTTCCTGAGCCATCATTTAGTGCCAGGGATAGCATCTTCTTTTAAACTACATAATCCAAACATGCAAATGTCTAACTATATGCTTCCCTTGTGTAACAAACTTTCATTGAATAACAATCATTTTTCTTGAAACAAGCAAGGGACTTGAGCAAAGGAAAAAGAGACAGACAAGTCCTGGCCTAAAATTCAGACTGAGATGGGTTGTGGGAGAAGATACATATGAAGAGGGAAAAGAGATCTCACCCATAGAACACCTGCCATGTCAAGTAGTGAGAACCTTTTTTCTGACTGCAGAAAACTGGTACTGTGACAGCATATACAAGTGTACAACACTCCCCTAAATAGCAACTCATGTCACACACGAAGATCCTCAGTTGAAGGCTAGACTCCTGTGAGTGCAAGAGGGATGCTAATGAGAGAAGGAAGTGCACTGAAACCTTGTGCCCTACTCTACCCTATGGCCTTGTTCATTGTGCCATCAGATTTTCGGATGGATCATCTATAATACAATGGAGGATACATTAGAGGGACAAGACTGGACACATGGAGATTTCCTAGGTAGTTACCTAACTAGTCCAGGAAGTGGCTTAGAATTGAAAAGGAGGGGAAATTTCGAGAAATACTTATGAAATTTTGAGAAATACTTAAGATTGCTGGGTTTGGCTGTGTAGGATGAGTAAAAAAGAAAAAGTCCTCCTAACCACTAGATAATATAAGCACATTCTCTAGGGCTTTCCAGGGTCTAAGAAAGGTATGAAATATGAAAAGAAAGGTATGGCTCCAAAACACAAAAGAAAAATGACAACATTGAAGTTAATTTCAAAAGCAGTTTATATGAAAATTGTATACAATTTTAGCAGCAAAAAATATACACCTGATAAGAGCTATAGTGTGTGGTATAATGCTAGGTGGGGGCTCTGAGTGCCTGGGATAGCATCTTTAAAATGATCTAAGAGAAAAAACAAAAAATGATTTCTTAGTTTCTGTCTTATAGAACTGACTGAATAATGTCACCAGCTAATAGAGGATATTACAGCATACTTGGGAGGCAAAGTGATGAGTTTAGTTTTGGATATATTGAGGTTGAGGTGGTGCCTACTGAGGAATCAAGTTCAAGAATTTCTTTCTAATGTTAGAACTCTTGGTTAACACAGTAAATGCACAGTGAACACTGATGGCTACACACTCCTAAAACTGTCTACCCACAAATGGATCATGCATTATGCTAAAAACAAACAGAAGTGATTTGGGAGAATCATCAGTTGAAATGGGGATATCGTAAGAATTAATGCATATATAAATAGAACTTCTATTTCATATTCTGCTTAACACTTCCCTATCTGCTAAACATCTAGTTTAAAACAAGAAGGGCCGGGCTCGGTGGCTCAGTCTGTAATCCCAGCACTTTGGGAGACCGAGGCGAGTGGATGGTCTGAGCCCGTGGGTTCGAGACCCGCCCAGGCAACTTGGCGAGACCGCGTCTCTACAATAAATAAAAAATTAGCCAGGCTCGGTGGCTCAGCCTGTAATCCCGCGCCTTGGGAGGCTGATGTGAGTGGATTGCCTGAGCCCGCGGGTTCGAGACCCGCCTGGGCAACTTGGCAAGACCTCATCTCTACAATAAATCAAAAAAAATCAGCCGGGCGTGGTAGCGTGCGCCTGTAATTCCAGCTACTCGGAAGGCTGAGGCGGAAGGATCGCTGGAGCCCAGCAGGTCGAGGTTGCAGTGGCCGGGAGCGGCCACTGCACTCCAGTCTGGGTGACAGTGAGACTCCAACTCAAAAAAAAAAATAAAATAAAAAATAAAAAATTAGCCGGGTGTGGTAGCGCGTCTGTTGTTCCAGCTACTTGGAAGGCTGAGGTGGGAGGATTGCCTGAGCCCACCAGGTCAAGGCTGCAGTGGCCGGGAGCATGCCACTGCACTCCAGTCTGGGCGACAGAGTGAGATTCCAACTCAAAAAAAAAAAAAAAAAACAAGAAAAAAAAACAAGAAAAATGTCAGTCATCTTTTAGCACATAAATTACAATGCATAAGCACAAATTCCTCTCTCTAGCCTCAAAACAGCCCATTTTGCTTATTACCATTTCTTTTCCAAGTAATGATTTCATGGTGATTTCCAAAAACAAAAGAAAGGCTGTACGTTAACCCAGACCCACGAATTTAAAATATTCTCATCAAGATTTACTAGGTCAGAGTGGATGGGAAGTGATTATAAACTTAAAGTCATAAGTAGAATGAGAGAGGGCGAGAGGATGGGAATGAGGGAGAGCTTGGAAGGTTTGGGTGCTACTTCTTTCCAAAGTAATTCCTCGGTCTTTGAGTATTTGCTGGTGCCAGCCAGTGAAAACTGCGTGACAGAGATGTCATAAGATGACAGGCAATGTGATGTAACGGAAAGTACTTGAACTTCGCAATTAGGCAAAACTGTGTTCAAATTAAAGTTTTACAACTTCAGCGTGATCGTGTAAAAAGCTAGGGGAAATGGCAACAAAGGGGAAAGGAAGAGAGTACTGTGCACACTTCTGTTTCTCATTTTACCATACCTCTTTCTTCCTCATTCTGGTCCATGAGCCTTTACATCTACCCCAATCAGATGACCACACTGGCTGGAAATGCCATGGTGCAGAATTCTAGAATTATTAAATGTTAGGAATAGAAAGATGGAGAAACCTATTTAAAGAAGTTCTATGTCCCAAATCAGTCTTCTAATTCAATTCAGGGCTAATCGAATGGGTATTTGGATTGCCAGACCAGATTTTTTTCCCCTTGTATACCAGAATGTAAACCTAAAAACAGTATAATTAACTTAAGTAATTGAAGGGAAATGTACACTTTATAATTTGCCATAAAAAGCAAATTTCCATGAACTCCTGTGACAAGCTCTATTCTTCATGTATGTAATCAATTCAGAATTCAGTATGAAATAATTATATTTAATTAAGATTAAAGGTCGAGGCTGCAGTAGCTGGGAGCGGCCGCTGCACTCCAGTCTGGGCGACAGAGTGAGACTCCAACTCAAAAAAATAAATTAAAAATAATATTAAATATTGTGGACAGGAATAAGAGCAATCCTTGTTCACTCACACGGGCATAAGTGATTGGAGGAGTTAGACATGCTAGTTCTAAACGTTATCATTTTTAATCTTCTATTTGTGGCTACCAAAAGAAATGTTACCTTATTTTTACCTTTCTTCAAAAGTTGCCACTTTTAAGTGTCTTCTAAAGAATAGATGACTATATGAATGAACAAATGAAGAGATGAACAAAGACAATAGATAATTATTCCAAGACTTTGGAGAGGCAGCAAATGTAGAGCAATTAAGAGCACAGACTCTGAAGCCAGACTGCCAGGTTCAAACACCAGCTGTACAACCTACTAAATGCATGACCTTCGCCAAGTTACTTAATCTCCAGGTCCATTGTTTCCTCACCTGCAAAATGGGGATAATAAAAGTACACAGGGTTGTTGTGAGGATTAAATGAGGTTAGAGGCCTGGCGTGAAGTAAGCTCAATGGATAAGCATGCTATTGTATTACTATTCTTATTATTGCAGAGTTAGTGGAAATAATTGTTTCTGGGTACTGTACTATAAGCTGGAAACAGCCAAAACACTAGGCAAAGTTCATTTGATAGGGAAGAGCCAAGAGTTCCTGAGAAAAGCTGCTTCAATCAATAGCCAACCTAAGAGAAACGATACTGGCTTTAGCTTTAGGAGTTACAAAGATCTTTTCTCTTAGTCCCTTTCCTTATTCAAGAAATGGAGAGCGACACAGCAAGACAGACAGGAGAGAAAGGGTAAGAAGGAATGGAAGGAAGCAGCTACCACAAAAATGCTTTAAAAGTTTTTCAATTCTTAATTACTGAGTGCTACCATTCATGAGGAATTTTTAAAGGGTCTCAAAGCTATTAAAATGGTAATTAGGTCCCAAGAAAACAAGAACCAATTCAATTACATGCTGGATGCTTTTAAAATTTAAAGCCCTCTATTAAGAGGGTTTTAAATAGAGCACAGTTGTAATTTGCAGGCCCAAGACCAACCAACCTTAAAGCCAAAGTGTAGGTCCCTGGCTGTCGCTGGCTCTCCCGGATGAGGTAGCTCCCCTCAGCCACACTCAAGAGCTGGTCGGCTGCTTCTCTGGAGATCATGCCGTGAAACCTATGAAACAAAGTCAATTCAGAAGCTGTGTGCTTTCCACATTTTTCAACAAAATAAGATAAAGCAATCTCCTCCCCCACCTTCCCATGTTGTTTTCTAGACAAAGTGGAAGGGAAGCACTTGGGTTAACTATGCTGTGTTTCTCTGGGCCTGGTCCCTGGCTAGCTTCTCTGTGGTGATAAGAACAGCACCAAGGTGGCTATCCAATCCAGTTAACAACCACAGAATCAAAATTCACATCCATCTAAGGGAAGATCACCACTTCTCTCGAGAGGACAATTCCCCTCTTATGTAGCCATTTAACCATATGGACTTGCTAAATAAATATACAGAAATGTGTCCCATTTCCTTTCTTCCTTTTAGTAGCACTGCTCCAAAGTTTTGGCTCTGAGTCTGGGTTGGCAATTTTCCAGGACCCTGGGTTGTCCTTAATTGGCATGATGGCCCAATAATGTGCATAATCTGCATTACTGAATACTCAAGCCAAAAGCAAACAACTATAATACTTGCTTTCATTCCTGGCTAAAACCTTATCTTTGATTAACACAGAAAAAAGGAGAAAGAATAAACATAAATAACACACTCTTTATACAAACACAGTAGATTAATTTATAACAATCTGACATAAAACATTAAAAAAGAAAAATGTCAGTGGTGACACATAGTAAAAATATGAAACCACCTTACATTTGTATGATGATTCAGAATTTACAAAGAACTTACACATGTACTGTGTCCTTTAGTAACTCAAAGACAATGAAGGAATTCAGGACATCTCTCTCCAAAATATGCTGCTTTGGTATATTGGTAATTTTGAGCTGAAGTCACTTGACAAATAGCAAACACAGGGAGAGGTTTTCTCTGAACCCCCCTTATCTACCTAGAGACAAACCCTCCAAAAGGAACTCAGCTGTCATCAATTCCCTCTCCAGGAATTTCTTTGACCAGGGAAGACTGACTCTGTCACATGAGAGAAGACTGAAAGTCAACATCACATCCAGATAAACTTTGTCACAAGCTATCATATCTCCCAACTATTCTTCTAAAGACACATTCATCTTTCCTAAAAATTATCTACTCTCCCCTAAATGGTCCTACACCTGCACTCCCACACTTCCTTATTAAGATAATATATAAACCCTCAAATCTCACTTTTTTGGGGGGGCACTTTATTTGTTTTCTGTGATGCCCCTGTGCACAGAGAATTAAAAAATTAACAGATCTGTATACCTTGTCTCCTGTTAATCTGCCTGTTGTCAGTTTATTTCATAGACCCAGCTATCTGACCTAGAAGACAGAGGGAAAGTCTTTCCTCCCCTATAATAACCACACTGACGCACTGCACAAAAGAAACTTTGCAGTTTTTATTCAAACAAAATAATCAATTGAATTTGGAATCATAGATTTAAAAGGCCCCGAAATGTCATCTTCATAATTTAGGAACTCTAATTGGAGCAAGTGGTGACTTTCTGGAGTCTTTCCCCATAGAAATGGTTCTGTCTCTCTATTTAAGTCTTAAAAACAGTTCATAGTAGGTATGCTCAAATGATGATTAACAGCTAGGTTTACAGTGGGCTCCTGAATTTCTCATCTCCATAAATTTCTCAATCTTTGAGAACTAGGTTCACAGGCTAACACTCTGATTCTGCAGGAAACAAGAAGATGGTAACCTATTCCCTGCCATTTAGAATATTGGTATATGAGGGGGATCCTCTAAGAAAACCCTGGATTTATTTTTTGGAGTGCGGGCCCCTTGTAGTACAGGGTTCCCCCCTAGGTAAATGTTCTAGAAATCCATTGGCACAGTGTACCAGCTAGTGTTGCTGTGAGAGGCTGCACTGTGGAAGAAACATCCTGAGTTGTGGCAAACAGATGACTGGTTCTTCCACCATGACAATGCACCCGCCTACACTGCACTGAATGTTCAGTAGTTTTTGACCAGAAACAGTATGACCGCCGTGCCCCACTCTCCCCATTCACCCGATATCACCCCAAGCAACTTTTTTTTTGCTTTCCCAGGTGAAAAAAGTTCTCAAAGGAAAATGTTTTGCCCATGTAGAAGAGGTGAAACAAAAATGAGAGAAGCACTAAAAGGCATCAAAACTGATGAGTTTAAAAACTATTCTGAGCAGTGGAAAAAGCATCTCAATAGGTGCTCATAATCTCAATTGCGTCAAATGGAGAGTACTTTGAAGGTGACTGAAGTTTAAACACTTAAGAATAAACACACAAATTTTTATAAATAAATTCCATTTTTGGGGGGTCCCAAACATTTTAAGTTTATATGACATCAATTAATAAAGTTTTTTCTGATAATAAAGAACATACATACTACTTTTAAAAATTTAGAAATTAAAGGAATATAGAATAAGTCACCCACATCCCACTGTATGTATATGTGTAAATATATGTATGTATACATATGCCTAAAATATACATGCACACACAAACACAAATATATACATTTTCCTCATATGCATCTAGGATTATTTATTTATTTGTATGGTTTGCATATTTAACATTATTGCACGTACATTTTTCTAAGTCATTTTCTTCTTGTCATTAGTTTGTATATTTTTCACCAATTAATTATATTTGTAATTTTTAAAAGTAAATTTCCACATCTCTATAATAAAATTTAAAAATAGAAATAAAAAATAAAACAGAAAAGTAAATTTAACTCCACCAGACTTGAATACTTCTTTCATCTTGCTTTTCTTTTTACAAAAAACATTCATTTACCTATCTCTTACATATGCCAATCTATAAAGTGCTTTCTAATAATCCATACTTACTCTCTTCCATAATACTTTGGTCTGTTGTCTACCTATTGGGAAAAGAAAACACAAAGTATATTGGTGAAAATGCAAATGTGCAGTGTATAATTCAACATTTTGTATACATGACAAACAAGTATATTTTTAATAACAATAACTCAAGTAAGATTAGCGATCAGAATATGGAGTCCTAGTTCTACTAGCAGATTATCTGTATCATTTGGACTGATCCCTTCATCTCTCTAGACCTGGTTCTTATTTATAACATGCTGTGTATATAAAAAGAGTTGGATGAAACTATCTTTCATTTCTAGAATTTAATAAACTGTAAAAAAATTGACATTACTTTATTCAAGAGTAAAATATAACACCCTAAAACTTAATGCCACAATTGTGCCACAACTTACTGTGGCTTTCTCCCTCAACCTTCCGTTCTCCATCCTGTTAGCATCTCCATATACTCTTGTCCTTCTGTTCTCCCACCACCAGCTCTTCCCTCACCACAGCTTGTCACGGCATGTGTGCTGGCTTCAGCTAAGGAAAGCCCTGGCAGTACAGACCCTGAGGTATTTCCACTGGGGTAAACAGGAATATAAGGGCATTTTCCCCATTCACTTAGGAAACATTTACCAGACAGCAAATATGTGATATGCATTGTTCCATCTGCAGAGGACGTATCACTGAGAAAGACCAAAATTGGCATAATTACTTGGAAATTTATATTATAACAATAAGAGACAGGCGATAAGGAAGTTTAAAAAAGAAAACAATAAGAAAATAGGAAGTAATGATAAGAGCTATAATGAGAATAAAAATGAGTAAGAAAGAAAGGACTGGTGAGGTATCTGAATGATCAGGAAAGGCCTCTCTGAGAAGATGACATTTAAACTGGGTCCTGAATGACAAGAAGCCACTTCTAACTACAAAATCACAGAAACGGAAAAAAAGATTTTCCCTAGGAGATACATTATGGTGACACCATGGTTTACATTATTGAGCTCTTACTATCTGCAGTGTTTTAGTTACATTTAAAGATCATTTAATCCTTAAGAGAGGAATTATTCTACTTCATCCTCATAAGATAGTACTATCGTTTTTATTTTGTTTTCCTTGACAAAGTTCACCTTGTCTATGTATTTATCTATAATCAACAAATACAAATTGTACATATATATATATATATATATATATATATATATATATATTAGGTGTATGGCATGATGTTTCGGAATTTGTATACACTGTGAAATGCCTAAAACAATCTAACATACGCACTACCTCACATGCTTATTTTTTTGTGGTCAGAACAAGTAAAATCTACCCTCAGCAATTTTCAAGATACAATACACTGTTATTAACTATAGTCACCATGCTGTACAATGGATCTCTTGAATGTATTCCTCCTGCCAAAGTGAAATTTTGCATCCTTTAACCAATATTTTCCCAATCCCCATTCCTCCCAGCCTCCTGCACCTGGTAACCACTATTTTGCTTTCTGCTTCTAGAAATTTGACTTTCTTAGATTCCACAAGTGAGAACATGCAGTGTTTGTCTTTCTGTGCCTGGCTTATTTCACTGAATATAATATCTTCCAGGTTCATCCATGTTGTTGCAAATGACAGGATTGCCTTCTTTTTCAAGGCTGTACAACAAGTCCCCAGCATGCGGACCTCTCAAGTTGTGAACTGTCAAAGATGCAAACATGCATTCTCATGTCCAATCACATAAGTTAGTTAATGTGTCTGGTGTACATTGTCATGTTCATGCATCCTCTAGAAGTAGTTGTACTTTTGTGTACTTTACTATATAATACTGTATAAAGCACAATAGTACAGTGTCTTTATTTCAAGCCCAATATGCCCGGAAGCAAGCGTAAAAGCAGTGGTGATATAGCTGGTTCTGTATAGCCGATTGCGTTAGTTGGGTACCTAGATTAACTCTGTTGGACTTATAAACAAATTGGACTTACGAATGTACTCTTAGAACAAAACTCATTTGTGTATATTTAAGTAGACAGTCATCTAAAAGGGTGATCACCAAAATGTTTGGTGTTATCTCTCAATGATGAACTTACAGATGACTATTATTTCTTTGTACTTTTTGAAATATACAGCATTCCACTGTATATTAGAATGGAATATACAGTATTCCATTGTGTATATACACAACATTTTCCTTATCCATTCATTCACTGATGGACACTTAGGCTGATTCCATACTTTGGATACTCTGAACAGTGCTACAACAAACATGGCAACGCAGATATCTCTTCCACATACTAATTTCATTTCCTTTGGATATATATCTAATGGTGAGATTGCTGAATCATATGGTAGTGAAGAAACCAACTCTCAGAGAGGTTAGATAACTTATTTAAGGTTACTTATTCAAGTGGTAGAGCTCAAGGCAAAACTGGGATTTTTACTTAGGAATAGCAAAAAGAGATCAAAACCTCTGTGTATTTGACATCGACTCACCTAAATTAGATTAAACATGGCAGTTCCCAAAGCAACTCAGTCTCTTTTCAGTGATCATCTCGCTTAGTTCTGTACAAAGCCTGGTTGCCAAGACTTATATAGTTTTCAGCAAACTTGAGATATTTATTCACTGCACAGAAAAATGTTTATGTTTCAATGAAAATCTATATAACATTTATAGCATACTCTACTGGATTATCAGATTCTAGCTCAGTACATTATCTTTGAGCTATTTTGGTACTAAGTTGCAGGTAACTGTTACATAATTTGTTTCCTGCACAGTAGTGGTTTAACTGATTTCTTCCCTACCACCTTCCCAGGCAAAAATCTAGTTTTGTCTCTATGTGAAATTCATTTCAATATTCCTTGCCTCCATACACATTTGTGTGCTTAGACTTTTCCTTTCAACTGATTATAACATCTGCCTGGTTCTCTCTTATTTTATGAGTAAAACAAAATTTTAATATGTGTTCATTTTCATTATCTATAGGAGAGTCATGATTTTACCTTTTCATAAAAATTATACTTAAACAAAACATTATCCCTCATGAGTTCTCTGTTGTCTGCTGAGGTTGTAGTCAGGTTATTTATTTTTGTCCCAAGGTAAATTCCACCTGATTTGGACTTGTTCCATAATTTGCCTGCTTATAAAACTCACTGTTCTAAAAATATGTTAGCTCCTACAGCTACAGAAGATGGCTATTCTATTTTTAGGTCTAGGGCTTATTGAGTGGGGTCATGCATCTGTCTGAGAATAAACAATGTTTAAGTCTTAACTTAAAGAACTAAGTTTTCATAGTATTATATGACAGAATGTTATTCAGAATAACTATTCAGCAGTGTTTGATAAAACTAAAAATATGCAAATACATGCCCAGTATTTACTCTAGAGGAACACTTGCACATGTACACATTAAAAACAACACGAGTACATCTATAGTGATGTACACATGTATAGGGATGTTCACTTAAGAACTTAGACATTTAAAAAATTGAAATAACTTAAATATACACCAATAACAGAATAACGAATGCCTTATTATAAATAATATGCACAGTTTAAAGGAATGATGTAGATCTATAGGGATTAACATGAAGAAATCATTAAATTTTTGAATACAAACATAAGTTATAGAATAATAATACTTTATGACACCATTTAGGAAAATGCATATGTACATACAATACTATCACATATATATATATATGTTAGCATAGACAGAGATCTGAAAGTGTGCATACCAATTTCAAATAGTTACCCCTGGGAGAGTAGAGGGAGAACTGACCTGGGGGAGCCAAGGGAAAGGCACAAAAGGAACTTTAATCTGAACTGTAATATCATAACTTTTAAAGATGAATATGTTCATGCCCAATATCACCTTTTAAAATAGAAGTTTAGATTACCTTTTGTGTAATCTAACATTAGAGCTTCACACACATTACAATGGCATCCCTCAACATTTTGAGAAGAGGACACTATGCTTTTCTCCATATCATGAGATTTTTGCAAGATCTTTGAAGGTAAAATACTTTATTAATACTATGGCACTGAGGTAAAAGGAAAGGAGAATTGTTGAATACACTCTACTCATTGACAAAAATTCTACACAAGAACAAAGAAGAAGTGGTGACCATAGTGAGAATGGTGGCTGCAAATGGTGTGGCAGTCTATTATATTTTCCAATCCAAGACAAATGCTGATTATTTATTCAATAGTCCTGCAATAAATCCATAATCTGTTTCCATTAATTGCCTAAATAGTCATCTTCAAACAACAATTAATTCTGGCCTTGTATTGTTAAATACTTACTTTGCTTTTGTTCAGAATTATACTTATATAATTTTGAACTAAAATGAATTAGGTAAGCACTGATGATTAATATAGTATTATTATATATTAGATATGTAAATTTAGATATATAGCAATATATCTAAAATAAAATTCACACATTTTCATCTTTCCTGTATTTTTATAACTAAAATGTCAAACAAAACTTGAACTAATTCTTTCTCTCTCTTGTCTGGATAGTGAAGGGATCAGAGTATATAACCTTAAAACATGCCACTTTGGCATAAGGTTTATTTTGAACTGAAGGCAATTAAGAAATTTCAAGCACAGAAGCTCTCTGTCCTCTCTCTTTCTGCCTAAAAGCAGAGAATAAATTTTCCTTCTATAAATAAACTTTACATTTGAAAAGGAAATTTCCATATGTAAAAGTATACAGTGAGTCTCCTGCATATGAACCCTCAAGTTGCAAACTTTCAAAGATGCAAACATGTTTGCATGTCAAACCACGTAAGTTAGCTCATGTGTCTGGTGTACACTGTCACATGCATGCATCCTGTACTAATGGTTGTGCTTTTGTGTTTTTACTGTACAGAACTGTATAGAGTACAGTACATAGGGTACAGTATCTTTATTTCATTCCCAGGATGTCTGGAAGCAAGCATAAAAGCAGCAGTGATGTAGATGGCACTGTACAGCCAATTGTGTTAGTTGGGTACCTAGGTTAACTTTGTTGAACTTCTGAACAACCTGAATTTACAAATGTACTCTCAGAATGGAACTCCTTTATATGTAGGGGACTCACCTCCCAAACCAGGAAGAAGAGACTAACTCCAGAGACAACTCTTATCTCTGGAGATGACTTGAGTCTATATAACAAGCCTTACTAAAAAAATCCGTATTTACTATACATTTCCTTCCCACAGCTTACTACCCCCCAATGCCCTTTTCCTTTGTCTAGTTTCTTCTGCCACTTATCACCCTTTGTTAAAATAGTATATAAGCCCAAACTAACTGCCTCCTTGGGGTTTTCACTTCTTTTCTGTGAGTTTCTCTTCTTATGCATATGTAGAAAACTTTTTCTCCTGTTAATCTGCCTTTTGTCAGTTTAATTTGCAGGCCCCAGCTATTAAATCTAAGTGGGTAGAGAAGTTTTTCCCCTAAACAGCAAGTACATTTTTTGCTGATGTCTATGGTATCATTAAGTAGTATTGAATAGTCCTTTTAAACTCACAGACAATATAACATTACTCAGACAATCAAACTGAAGAGTTAATCAGTACTATAAAAATGACTATCAATGATCCCAAATTAGTTTACTTGCAAATACATCAAACTAGAAATTTAAATGTTACACGAACTAGTAAAACTTTTATGTTTACACAAGCATTTAAATGCTTTTTTCTAAGTTTTATAAATTTATAATAGCCAAGGAATTCTTTACAGATTAAAATTGGTTGAAGGCAATGTGACTATAAGACATGCTTTAAACTGAGTACTTGTGTTGAATGATATGCTTTGCTTTCTCCAATTTTCTGTATTTAGTAGTTAATATTGTTTCATGACACCTTATCATGGGTAAGAAAATGGGAAATGAGAACCAAAAAATTTCTAACTAAAAATAAAAGGCACTTATGTATGGCTAGTATAAATGTATGTCTTTACACCAGAGAAAGAAAACTTCAAGTTAACCCACCATTACCGAATATGACATAAAATGCATAGTACAATGCCTATATCAATAAATAACTAAAGAACAGATCATTTTACAATGTTTAAAATATTGATTCATTAAATTAGTATTTGCTGTGCAGTGGTATTAAAAAATGAACTATTTTCTTCATATATTAAACATTTTAATCAAATTCACCAAGCCATACTCTTTCAAATTAAAGTCTGACTTCTTGTACCTTGTTTTCTACACTAGAGCCTCAGACTCCCGGCCTAATGCATCAGCCTCCGTAGAAGCTGGGACTACAGGTACACATTACCACACCAGGCTAAAAAGAGGTGTTTTTTTTTAATATAGAAGAATTTTGCTTTCCACAGGAAATTTGAAAACAGCAGAAATAAAAAGTACTGTGTTAATTTCCTTCTTTCCTCCCCTGTAATGCTGTAGGTTCAGGTTTCTATTTCTTTTAGTAAGGAAACTCTGTTCCCTGGCTATAGTTCAAAACAGTTATCCCCAAAAAATCTACATTTAAAGATTTTTTTTTATAATCAATATTTTTAATTTTGATATTGTGGGGTACAGTTAAGGGTTAGGTATACAAATATGCTTCGTTCAGGCACCCTTGTTGGTAAGAGCTGTCTCCCTGTCCCCAGACAGATATTGACTACCGTTAATCCCATCTCCCTTTAAAGATTAAGTACTTTTAAAGATTAAGTACTTCTGGAGGTAATGCCACTAGAACATTTATAAATTTTCCAAAATGTTTAATGTTGCTCTTGTCTACAGTGGTAGTGATCTGGTCAGAAGTCACAAGAAATCCTATGTGCAGGCAATTTAGCACTTTTAAACCTAGTCTGTAAATCTATATAATGCTTCTTAAAAGTTAGCATGCTACATACGTAAAATTGTAAGGAATAATATTACATTGGCCAAATGTTACTATTTTTCCAGGTAACAGTCTAGAGAATATGCACATAAAGACTATACACACTTGACACTTTCAAGTGTCAAGATTTTGTTGTGCATTATTTTTCAAAATAGCTCGGCTGTCTAGAGAGGCAATAGGAGAAAATAAAGAAAAATATACATTTGATATTTGTTTCCTAAAATGGTAGATTCTGAATTAAAAGCTAGAGAGTTAGTCTACATTCAATTCTAGCCTTGGATCTGTTTAAATTTCTATACTAAAAAGAAGTGGAAGCTGTTGCCAAGGATTCATAGCTTAGGAAAAAAAGGTCATATTAACTCTCTATATACACTACTATCATATTTTAAATCAAAATTAGAAACCAAATGGCAAATTTTACACATCTCATTATAAATTATTTATCATTATATTAAGATAGCTATATTTGAATGAAAAAAAATCAAAGTAAGGGCTCTGACTGTTGTTAAAAGAGATTTTACCAAAAAGTAAGATTATGATTCCTATATGGATATAAAGATAAACAAATGTTAAAGATTTTATTGTAATCATTAATCAGTGAGGGGATTGGGCAGATGTTACAACCAGTTCAAAAGATAATCTGAAGAACAGTCACATTTATAGACTAGGAATTTAAAATGAATGTGCAAATAGAAGCAAAACTAGTTTTTCCACAGATGGTATGCATGGGGGGAGGACAAAATTTGCATGTTTATAGATGCATTATTACAAGTAGCTACAAGTTATGAAGTTGTAAAACAGATCAAAGACAACAAAAGACTAGAATCAGATAACCTGGAAAATGTGCTGCAATGCAGACAACGCACAGTTTTCCACTGAAGCACATGTTTTTACTATATTTTCTAAATCATTTGCTTTTCTCATTGCAGTTTAGACCACTGAAAATATCAATATGGATAATAGCTAAGCATCAACAAGCCAATAAAGATTAAATTCACAAAAATGTCAAGAAAAAACTGAACGTAGTAAAATGGAGGAATATTTATTGAAGAACTACATGGTGGTCACTGTGACATATCTGAGTAGTCCATGCAGGGTATGGGAGTCAGTGGAGCAAGTCAAGTAGGTTGCACCCAGTTGTCCTACAGGGAGGTGGTCAACAGGAAGGAGCTGCAAATGGTAGATATCTGGACCAACCACATTAAGAAATTGGGAGGAGGCAGAGAATTGGAAACTGTGTAAAGGATGACTAAGCCCTGTTTCTGGTATGAAAAAGTTCCATTTATATTCAAAATGGATGCTGAGGCAACGTACAATTCTAGGATTTACTACAACTGAGTTTTAAGCAGGAACAAAAGTTGGTACTAAAAAGAACATTTTTTTTGGTTGTTTTTAGTTTTGAGTTGGAGTCTCACTCCATCACCCCTACTGGAGTGTAGTGGCATGCTCCCGGCTACCGCAGCCTCGACTCACTGGGCTCCGGTGATCCTTCCATTTCATTCTTCCAAGTAGCCAGAACTATAGGCGCATGCTACCACGCCCAGCTAATTTTTGATTTATTGTAGAGATGAGGTCTCGCCAAGTTGCCCAGGCAGGTCTTGAACCTGCAGGTTCAGGCAATCCACTTACCTCGGCCTCCCAAAGCGCTGGGATTACAGGCTGAGCCACCGAGCCCAGACTAAAAAGAACATTTCAAAAATAAAATATGATGAACATAGCCTTTCGAGTGATAGGATGATTTTAAAATAGTTGGTTTCAATAATTCAATCTATCACTCAACATTCATAAAAATGCTTTCCACCAGCAAAGCACATCTTAAGTGTTAAACAACAGATCATCACAACACCTAAGATATATGAGCATGCTAATATTTATGTTTACAGAACCAAAAAGTTGAACTATAGACTGTGTTAGCACATAGCAGCAATCAATGGCAAAACAAAATTTCAATTAGAGTGCTTTCCTCCCACTCCTATACCAAACTCTAATGCTCCAGAGTAATTACAAAACAAGCACTTTGTACCTCCCATTCATTCAATTAACAAATCTTTATGAAGCACCTACTATGTGTCAAGCACTATTCAAGACACCTGGGAAATACTGATAAACAAAATGGAGCTTATATTCTAGTAACAGAAGATAGCAATAAACAATAAATATAATAAATAGCTATATAATATGTTGTAAAATGAAAAGACAAGACAAACTAGAACAGGAAAGGATTGGGAATGTTGGAGTGATGATAAAGTATAATGGTGGTCGTGATGGGTCTCATCAGGAAGAGAAGATTTGAAGAATATGAACAAATGAGTCATGTGCATATCAGAGAGAACATTCCAGGAGGAGTAGTCAGTGGGAGTGCTCTGAGAAGGAAGCACACCTGGTATACCTGAGGAACAGGAAGGCAGGGGACTGAGGCGGAATGGGGGCAGGGAAGGAGCAAGGAAGCAGTATATGAGCACAATGGCACAGAGCGGATGGAGGATTATAGAGAGCCTTACAGGCCATTGTGACGATCTGGCTTTTACTCAAAGGGAAAGGGAAAGCCAATGTAGAGTTCTGAGCTGAAGAGTGACTTGAGCTGACTGCAGTTTCAAAAGGATCATTCTGCATTGGGAACAGACTTTGAGGGAAAGGATCAATTAAGAACTTGTTCAGTTCTACCCATGAGGATTACTGTGTGGCAGGGTAAAATGATTTGCTATTACAAATCGACTTAAAGATATAATAACTAGACACAATAAAAGTCTGTCTCTCACTTACATAACTTTCCTGGATAGGTACTCAAGTCAGCAAGACAACTGTCCTACATCCAGATACCATCCATCTTGTAGCTCTACCATCTCCTTGTATATTGTTTTTAATCTGAAACCAAGCGGGGGGTGGGGGAGGGGGGATTTAAGTTGGTAGAAACTTTTAATGGGTCCAACATTAAAGTTAACTTCTGTTCCACTACAGAAAATAGTTACATGGACATAAGTATTTAAAAGAAGCTGGAGAAATTTAATCTAGTCAGGTTTCTAAAGAAAGGAAGAATGAATTTTGATGGATATTTCTCAGTTTCCACAGTTCAGCCCTGAATGGTAGCCATGGAAATAGTAAAAAGTGGTAAGATTCTGAACACATTCTGAAGACAGACCTAATATCATTTCCTGATGGATAATCTGACTTGGAAAAAAAAAGAAAGATAATGCATGGTTTTTTATCTGGGCAACTGGAAGAAAGGAACTGCCATCAACTGAGATCTGGAAGGCTGTAGTAACAGCAAATTTGGAGAGGAAGGTGAAGGTAGTTCTGTTTTGGATGTGCTATTTACATCTGAGATGTCTATTGACACCCGAGAGAGGATGTTGATACAGGGCTAGTCACTAAATATGTTCCCCTTAGGCCTGGCATAATTCCTCAAGCCCTGAGTTAATAATCTTGATACAATACAATGGTTAGAAGAAAATGGAATGGAAATGTGCACATACAAATGAATAGGGTCAGTTCTCCCTTTCCTATGACTGTAGTAGGGAAATTTCTGAGAGGCAAAGTCATTTGACCCATTTTAAAAATTATAGAATTAGTACCCAAGAACAATTAATAATTATTACTCAAAAAGGACTACCAACTTATCAATTATATTAACTTTTTTTTTTCTCCAAATTTCAGGGTAGAAATAACACAAAGTGGTTCAGATCCAATTCCTTCGGACTTTTTTTCTTTTTTTTAAAGAGATGGGGCCTCGCTACATTGCCTAGGCTAGATTCAAACCCCCACTGGACTCATGAGATCCCCCTGCCTTAGCCTCCTGAATAGCCAAGGACTACAGGAGTGCCACCATACCTGGCTCACAGGTAAACATTTGAGGTTCAGCATCAACTAGTATCTTATCTTTACTGTTCATCATTCTCAATAACCTTTCATTCTTCTAAACCAAACACTAATAATTTAATCAAGACAATGCTGAGACTTTCTTCCTCCAAGAAGTACTTTTCAGTTAGCTCCATTCCACTCTAATTAATTCTATTCATTTCAAAGGAACAGCCAACTTAAATTGTTATACAGAAATTTAACTTCATAGGATAAGCAAATTATTAGCATTAGTGGCTTATATGTATTTTCAATGTCTCTATTTATACACTGAATTATTATAATAATTTTGAGTACAAATGTCATTTCTTTAAAAGACAATCATTTGTCCTATTTAGTAACTGCCCTTTAATTATAGCCTGGGGAAAACAGAAAGACACTGAACAATATAAAGACTGGTCAGATACAGAAACAAATTATCACCACTAATTTCCAAAATAAAAATATTTATTTTATGCACGTATATTTAATTTGAATCAAATAGTCCAATTTAAGTAACTACAGACTTTAAGTTTTGAATAATATGTGAGGATGGTTGCAATGTACAGGGAGAGTCCACAGTAAATCCTTTTGCACACCAAATAGCATTCCTTGCCCACCAATTTGCCATTAGAACATGACTGCTAATCTTACTGTGAAAAAATACTTAACCACAGTGAAAACAATGAATAGATTCCTCAATTCAGGAAAGAAAATGTCAGCTGTACAATTTGCTTGCCTGGCTTCCCATTGCTTATATGCCTGCCTTTAACCAATAGTATACAATTTGAATGGTCTAGTTCCTCAGAGGATGGCAATATTCAATCAATAGCAAAAGTAAATCAAAAGAAGTCATTTTCAGAGATGCTAACAGTCTTCCACTCCTCCAGTGCTGTATTCTGTGTGTGTCTTTGCATCAAGGTAGATCACCAGAGGCTATATACTTGGATCACATTAGTTTAGCGGTTTAAAAATTAGTTCTACTGATTTGTTGTTCCTTAATGTTATGCCAAATGAATTTTTTTTTTTTTGGAATCAAAGTCTCACTCCGGCATCCAGGCTGGAGGGCAGTGGCACGCTCACGGTCACCCCAGCTTCAACCCAATGGGCTCCAGTGATCATTCTGTCTCAGCCTTCCAAGAAACTGCACACGCTACCATACCCTGCTAAATTTTTATGTATTGTAGAGAGGAGGTCTCGCCAGGTTGCCTGAGCTGGTCTCGAACCCGCAGGCTCAGGCAACCCACTCACCTCAGCCGCTAAAAGTGCTGGGATTACAGGCTGAGCCGCCAAGCCCAGCCTCAAATGAATTTTTTTTAAAAAGAAAGTTTAATTCAGGAAAAAACTGAATCATATTAACCTTCAGACTTATATACTTCATAACTGAAACACTTTTTACACAATTACATGAACCCTCAATCAGCATTGCAATCAACTGGCATTTTGTTGCTTTTATTCTCTGAACTTTTCATTTTTTATTCCTTTTATTATGTCTTCACTTGTGTGGTCTCACACTCTTTTGAGAAAGGTTTAGTATAGCTATTTCTCAATAAAGATAATTGGGTTACTAATAAATACTTCAGGATTTTCTACAAAAATTCTGCCAATATCTCACTTCCAGTTAAAAGTTATATCTGGACAAAACATGGAACAAAATGGAAAATTCTATTAAATAGCATTTTAAACGTTTCCACTACATGTAAATTACTTAATCATGCTTGATCATGGTTAGTAGCAATGAAATGCAGTTATGAAGTACCACATACTCTTTCTATGCTTACATATATGCAGACTGGACAGCTACATCCACCTAAATTCAAAAGGCAATCTCATGAAATTTCTCCCTAATTTTGTAAATTGGTTCTCTCTGTAATTATCTATACACTTTCAAATCTATTGTTTTTTAAAATAAATGTCACAATGACAAAATCCATTTCAACATCTGTTTATCAATGGAGAAGCAATATTTTTATCAATATATCATCTGAGAAAGTTATAATTCCATATTATCTAATACATAGTCCATCTTCAAATTTCTCCAATTGTACTCAAAATTTAAATTTTTAAAATGTATATATAAGTTCAAGACCCAAAGCACACACGTTGAATTTGGTTGCTATGTCTCTTTAGTATCTTTTAACTTTGTATGGCTCCACTACTGTTTTTGTCTTTGTCTTTTATGATAATGATATTATTTGCAAACCCAGGGCAGATGTCTTACAGAATGTACATATTGTGAATTTGTCTGATTCATACTTTATAAATAGAGTTAAGTTAAACACTTTTGGTAGAAACACTATACAGGTGACAGTGTGTACCCCATTGGATCACTTCAGGAGGCACATGTCAGTTTGTCCAATTACAGGCGATGCTACATTTGATCGCCTGGTTAATGGTGTGACTGCCAGATCTCTCCACTATAAAGGTGCATTTTTCTCTTTGCAATTAATAAATAATTGATGGGGTGATACATTGAAATCATGAAAATATTCTGTTCATCTACATTCTTTTGCTCAGTGATGATACCTGCCTGAGTCAATTATTAGTACAAATTAATAGTTTTATAATTTTATCATTCTTTCTACATTTTAGCTGTAAAGAACAGTTTCACATTCCCCCCTCTTTTTTCTCTTTTCATTGGAGTTATTTTTAAGTTTTAAAGTATTACTATCATTATAGACTTATAAACTGTCTTTCATTCAGTGTGTTATAATACGTTACATGGTTATAATACATTACATGATTCTTTATGATGTTCAAATTGTCCCAAATTTTGCCTGTGGGAACCATTCAAGCAGGATCCTGTGCCATACTGACATGCCCCCATTAGTTTTTGAGCACTTTCCTGCATTCTGACACAAGATGCTCCAGGACCGCTCTGCCTCACGTTTTGAAATTAGGAATTTCTCGAGAGGGCATTGGCACCTTTTAGTAGGAAACAGCATTTGGAAACCAAAATCTAGGCACCAGGCATATTCAATCTTTTGGGGGCACTATTTTAGGCCCTTTCCACAGTCTGCAACAGAAAAAATATTTTTAAAAAATCTATGAGTTCATATAAATACCTCTAACTCAAAGTTAATAACACAGTGTGCTTTCCAATTTTGCCCCCCCTTCCATATTTATATCTCCTAAAAACCTTGGCTCCCCTAAATCCAACATAATTACTCATCTGCTCTATCCTATATTAAAACAAAGTCAGAATTATTACATAAGTACCACTATAACAACAAAATTACATAAGTACCACTATAACAACAAATCTACTAAGTACAATTAAAAAACCTTTTAATCCTTTTGCATTTTTTGTCCTTAAAATATTTCACTCTAAGTTTATACAGTCAGAATATATTTAAAAGCTACTTAGGCCAACAAGTATATGAAAAAAAGCTCAACATCATCAAATCACTGGGGAAATGCAAATCAAAACCACAATGAGATACTATCTCACCCCAGTCAGAATGGCTATTATCAAAAAGACAAAAAAATAACAAAAGCTGTCAAGGATGCAGAGAAAGGGGACTCTTATACACTGTTGGTGGGAATGCAAATTAGTACAGCCATTGTGAAAAACAGTATGGAGGATCTTCAAAAAACTAAAACTAAAACTAGAACTACTGTAGTTCTAGCTTAGCTTGTATATATCCCACTACTGGATATATAGCCAAAGAAAAGAAAATCATTATGTCGAAGAGATATCTGCACTCCCATGCTTATGGCAGCAATATTCAAAATACCCAAAATATTAATTCAACGTACATATCCACCAACAGACAAAAAGGTAAGAAAATATGGTACACATACACAAGGGAACACTATTCAGTCACAAAAAAGAATGAAATCCTGGCATTCACAGCAATATGGATGAACCTGGAAGACATCAAGTTAAGTGAAATAAGCCAGACACAGAAACATGAATACCACATGTTCTCACTCATATGTGAAAGTTAAATAAATTGATCTCCTAGAAGTAGAACAGCGGTAACTAGAGGCTGGGAAGGGTAGGCAGAGGAGAAGATAGGGAGACATCAGCTTACAGATACAAAACAGTCCTAGACAGGAGAAATAAGTTCTGTTATTCTACAGCACTGTAGGGTGAGTAAAGTTAACAATAATGTATTACATATTTTCAAATAGCTATAAGAGAAGATTTTTAATGTTCCCAACACAAAGAAATGACAAATGTTTGCAGTGACAGATATGCTAATTACGCTGATTTGATAATTACACATTACACACATGTATCAAAATGTCACCCTGTACCCCATACCACATTATGTACACTTATATGTCAATTTAAAATAATTTAATTTTAAATAATTTTTGAAACACTACTTAATTGTTTTGGCGATTATGTTATAAATTTGCTAGGTTCATTTGTTTCTATTCATACTCAATTTAGGGTTTGCTTTTTGATCATTTTTAAACTTCACTTTGTTGTATCAATGTGAAATATTTACACAGTTCAAAAGTCACAACTATATAAAAACATATCCTCAGAGAAGTCTCGCTCCCATCTCTAACCCCCCTCCACAATGCTCCTTGCCCTCTCCTTATGATAATTATTTTACCAGTCTCTGGGTTAATCCTTCCTGTGTTTCTCTTTTGCAAAAATAAGCTATTTGCTTTTCTTATTTTTCATTCTTTCTTGTGAAAAAGGAGGCATACTTACTATATGTATGTACATTTTATATCTGGAAATCTTTTCATAGAAGTTCATAAAAATCTTTCTTATTCTTTTTATAGTCTATTCAATCAGTCTCCTATGGACAGACATTTAGGTTTTTCTCAATATTCTGGTATTACTAATAATCCTAAATGAAAAACTTTGAACATAAGTTATTCCATATTTATACAGATAATTCATCAGGTTAAATCCCTAGAATTTGGACTGGTATGTCAAAGGATAAATGCAGTCATGGTTTTTTTAGACATTACAAAATTCTCATTAAGTTGTACTAGTTCACATTCTCATCAGCGGTATATAAGAGTGCCTGTTTCCTCTCAGGTTTTCTATTATAAGCTTTTGAACATTTGCCAATCTGCAAAGTGAAAATTGTCTCTCTATATTTTAAGCAGCATTTCTTTTATTTCAATGAATTTGAACACTTTTACATATAATGCCATATCTTTCTTGAACTATCCATGTCTTTAGTTCATTTTTTAAAATTATGATTAAAATCTTTCTTTCAAAAGGAAAATAATTCAACCATCCTACAGTGATTCCTTCAAACTTTGTTTTAAAAAGTGAAGAATAACACATTAAAAATGAAGGAACAATGTATAAGTTAACTAAAAAGAATACTAACATCACTTAAAACTATACTGTCATATTCTATACCATGTTGCAACAATCTACTAAAAAGTAGCAAGTTGTGTCAAGAGAGAAGAATGTTGAGAAAAATGTATTCAGGTCACAATTGTATGATGCCAATCCATGTAAAATGGCTAATCCCACAAATAATCAAGCCACTGAGGACAGGCAAAGTTTGCGAAACAGATGATGGAGAGGCACTTTGTTGTAACAGCTTCATCAACACCCACCTCGCAAGTACAGGTGATCCTTCGAGGGTGAGGGGCTTCCTGCTGCAGCTGATATACTGGGAGAAGACAGAAACAACAGGTGTCAGTTTCCTTTATGTAGAACTTACAGTTATATCTGAAACAATAAACTAGCTGCTCTTTATGTTCACAAAAAACTTGCTATAATCTTATTTGCTAAAAAAAACAAAATTTCTCAGTTACCACTACTTATTCAACTAGGGCAAATTCAACAAAAGGAAGAATTCAGATACCGAAATAACTTGCCAAAAGAGTGAATCATTTTTAGGTTATCTGAAAAGTAACCAGTGGAAAATTATACTGATACCATGACCTTCTAGTCTCATTTCAGGCTTTTTTATTTAAAATTAAAAAAAAAAAAAAAAAAAAAAAACAATGACTAGAATGCATGGCGATTAAAGAAAGTATGTGTATATACCTATCTGTTGGAAAGTTTTTCTTCTATTTGTACATATGTAATCACATATAATTGAATTTAAGTTAATACTGTAGTTAAATACTTAGACATTTTGTCAATATAACATCAAACTACCCAGGCATCTGGGACTGTAAAACAATGAATGACTCAGAGTTCAACTGGACATCATTATACAGACTCTACTTCTGATCATATTCATTCTTACATGAATCATAGAACATATATACACATACACATACGGGGGAGGGGACCAGAATTATCTTTTGGAGGGCAGGTCCCTTGTAGTACAGACTTCTTTTGCTAGGTAAGTATTCTAAGAACCCATTGGCATCAACCAGCTAGTGCTGCTGTCAGAAGCTATGTTTGGCTTCAGTGAATTTTCTTTGGAGATACTGTCAATGTGTTTGCCCATTTCATGACAGGTGATTTAAGAGCAGAGAAACTCAGCAGTTTCTGACAGAAAAATTTCATGACCCCTGTGCCCCACCCTCTGTATTCACCTGATCTTTCCCAAGTGACTTATTTTTGTTTCTCTGGATGAAAAAAGTCTTCAAAGGAAAACATTTTGCCCATGTGGAAGAGGTGAAACAAAAATATGGCAGAAGTACTAAACGGCATCAAAATTGACAAGTTCAAAAACTGTTCTGAGTAATGGAAGAAGTATCTCAGGTGTAAGGCACCAACAGAGAGTACTTTGAAGGTGACTGAAGTTTTATGAAAGAATAAATAAACAATTTTTTATAAATAGATTCTGGTTTTTTTGGGTCCCCCCACATACATACAATTAGACTATACATATATACACATATATAATTATGTATGTATATGGGTGTATATACATACATTATATACATGCAAGGAGGATATAGCACTGTAATTATGAATTTGAACTCTTAGACCAAACCACCTGGGGTTTGAACACAGGGCTCTGTCACTAACACTTGCATTCCATGCCTCAGTTTTCCTTATTTATAAAAATGGGGGTCATAATAGTTTCTACTTTATAAACTACTGTAAGAATTAAATAAATTGCTATATATTAAATTTAAAATAGTCCCTGACATGTAGCAAACATTCAAAAAAGATTACTTATTATTACACATAGGTGGCTAATATTAATACATAGATTTTTTTTTTTCCAGCCAGGCTCTCACTGTGTTGTCCAGGCTGAAGCGCAGTGGCAGGATTACAGCACACCACAGCCTCAACCTCCTGGGCTCAGGGGAACCTTCTGTCTCAGCCTCCCAAGTAGTTGGGACAACAGGTGTGTGCCACCACGCCTGGCTAATTTTTTGATGTTTTGTAGAGACGAAGTCTCACTATGTTGCCCAGGCTAGTCTTGAACTCCTGGGCTCAAGCAATCCTCCTGCTTCAGCCTCTCAAATGAATAAGCTACCGCACCTGGACTAAAATTCTTTATAATACTATTTGATTACCAGGATGCATCTTGAGTTCATCACGAAGTTATAGCATCAGGATAATGCTATAATTTAAATGGAACTGAGAAGGCACAGCTTTACTGTTTAAAAATCTAAGAAACACTTCCTTCGTAATGTTTGAAATTCTACTGATAGAAATGTATTCCTTTGTCTTTTTCTCCTGGTTGTAAAAATCCCTAAGATAGGTAAAACATTAGAAGAATTTCAGGTACCCATATTTTATTGTGAGAATTAGTTTAACAAAAATATCCCTGTGAATATAGTTTTATAGATTAAAAAAATGATGTGAAGGGAATTAGTTCTGAGATAGGGAAGAAAGAACACTGAAAACTTATTTGTCTGGTGCTGATAGTGCCAGCACATGGGTATCACCTCCAAGATATTTGTAAACCTCCATCCTTCTTCAAAACAGCCAAAACATGACTTGTAAGAAAACATTCTTCAGATCCATTCCTCCATATTGGTAACTAAAAGGTGGAAATTCAGTTCACATTTCCACTCTGATCAACAATTCTCAAAAAATTAGTTCTTTTCTTTTGTCAAGACAATACTCTGGAAAGTACTGTCACCTATAAAAATCCAATTTTGAAAACAATGTTAAGAACATTAAAAGTTACAAGAATAAGTATTGACTTTGATTCAAAGCACAAATGTTGTAGTGCCAAGTTACCGTCAGTAAGCATTCACCGCTTCAGCAGCAAGCGCTGAGATGAACTCATATGAAAAGGGGGGACAACACTGTCCCCAAGAGAACTGATCCATGTTTCACCCTTTGTTGTCATTAGAGTTTCAAAGTTTATGGTGCTTCTTTTTAACATTAAGTCACATAAGATGATTTACTTTTCAATTTCTTTCAAGTCCTTCTAATTGCCTCAAAGGGTATAGTTCTGTTTCAAGAAGAGTTGTTTTCAGAAAAATTCCTCCTGATTGGCTACCAATGGTTAGTGTATCTTCTTAAGTAAATAACACATAAGGGGGTGGGGATCTCTGGACATTTTACAATCAACTGTAACAAGTTTGGATCCAGAGAATTATCAAAAGGATAATTTAAAAATTATATGCAGTAATAAGGTCTAATTAATTCAGGTCCTTCTCCCTCAGTTTGAAATTTTTGATAATTCGAATTGATTGAATTTAAATTAGCACGATCATTAAATGATATACCAAAAGTTAATAGCTAAATTCAAGATGAGAAGATTTATGATTAAGGTACTTATGCTTTGAATCACCTCAGAAGTGTCAATACCTATATATACTTATTAATGAACTTTTCAGTCCCTAGAGATGATACACTGTTGATCAAATTCAGAGAACACAAATTGGTAACTGGAAGTCAAAACTGGCTCACATGTGTTTTGCTTGCTGTCTTTTTTTATATTTGAGTGTGTTTTTAACATTTAAAAATTAAGAGATTTAACAAAAGCAAAAGAAAATTCCAGCTTCTCTTGAAAATTCAGATCTGACAACACTGGGCCCGGAGTCTCACCTGACAATAATAAAAGGAGCTGACTCTGAGCCACTCTTTCCAGCAAGGACTCCACATCTGCTTTCTCACCGCCTTACCTGGCTTGCTTGCCTCACTTATCACAGGCAAGGCTCCTTTTTTATTGTTTAATTCAAACAATATGAGTCAAAAAGCAATACCACTGTATTTCTTTAAAAAGAGTCCACAACTTAGATTTCTTGCTAATTCTACTTCCCTATTGGTTTGCATTTTCAGGGTTTCAAAATATGTTTTTATAAAAGATCAATTAACCGAAAGTAAAAAGCACAAGAGATATGAGCAAAATAAGTTTCTTACAGAATCAAGCTGTGAAAAGCTATTCAAATCCTACCATGCCAAAGACAGAAAAAAATCTCGAATGTAGCAACTTTTGACACCAAATTAAATTGTTCCCTTAACAGACCTAATTCAGAATAGAAGTGAACAATTAGAATGTCTTGAATAGTTTTCATTCTGTGCGGACCTCCTTAGGAATACATACCTGATTCTTTTTCAAATCTCAACCCATTTCTATTTTACCATTTTGAGAATTTTCTTAATAATGAAATTTAAGTCGTATCACAGATAAGATGCTGAAGCATTTTAGTTTGTTGGTCCCAAAGACTGTCAGTAGAATGTATTGTTGTTAATTATCAAGCCTAAAGTAGATGTACATAGGTTGAGCCTGAGAAAGAAACAAAATTGTTATGGCTCAAATACTAGGGGTAGTGAACAAGGCCTCCCTCAGTTATGTTAAATTCTAGTATAGCTCTGTCAGTCTTTAAATTTTTTCCTACCAAAATGTAAACACTCCTTAACAGATGAACTCTTTTTTTTTTTTTTTTTTTTGAGTTGGAGTCTCACTCTGTCGCCCAGACTGGAGTGCAGTGGCCGCTCCCAGCCACTGCAGCCTCGACCTGCTGGGCTCTGGCGATCCTTCCGCCTCAGCCTTCCGAGTAGCTGGAACTACAGGCGCGCGCTACCACACCCGGCTGATTTTTTGATTTATTGTAGAGATGAGGTCTTGCTTGCCCAGGCGGGTCTCGAACCCGCGGGTTCAGGCAATCCACTCACCTCAGCCACCCAAAGGCGCGGGATTACAGGCTGAGCCACCGAGCCCGGCTCAGATGAACACTTTAAGGTACAATTAGATTTAAAGCTAGCTGTAAAAACTGTAAAACTGTCTGAGAGTGGCAAAGACAAAGCAAACAAACAAAAACATTCAACCTAATTACAATTTTTTCTAAAACCAGAATTTTGACAAACACATTTAACAATCTATAGGAAATTTCTGTATGTTTTCTTGGTTAAAATTTGCACATATTCAAATCTTAGATCAACATCATAATTTTATAAGAAAATTTCATATGACAAATAACAAAAAGGACTTTCCCACTTGGCTTTAACATAGTTTAGTTATAAAATTTCCTTGAATCAGAAGTTTTTTCATTTGATAATCAGAAGATACAAAAATCAACTCTAATAATTTCTTGCAGTTTCTACTATTACAATGATACTGGGGAGTTCAGGCACTGAAGTAATTAAAAGAAACTATAAAATTCAGTCACACAATTGTAACCTTGAAAAAGAAAAACGGCATTTTGTTGTTGTTGTTGTTGTTTTTTTTGAAGTCTCACTCTGTCACCCAGACTGGAGTGCAGTGGCACGCTCCCGGCCACCGCAGCCTTGACCTGCTAGGCTCCAGCGATCCTTCTGCCTCAGCCTTCCAAGTAGCTGGAACTACAGGCACGCACTACCACGCCCGGCTAATTTTTTGATTTTATTGTAGAGATGAGGTCACACCAAGTTGCCCAGGCGGGTCTCGAACTCGCGGGCTCAGGCAATCCACTCACCTTGGCCTCCCAAAGCACTGGATTACAGGCTGAGTCACTAAGCCTGGCTGAAATACAGCATTTTAAAAGACAAATGGTAGCTACTGCAAGACATATGAAGCTACAAAAAATACCAACTGCATATACTACACTTACTAATCGATATTCTTCAGGGGAAAAACATCACCACAAACTCAATAACAGTCTAAGTCTTCATAAATGTTCTTACATTAAAAATGTACAGGGCACAAGTAAGAGCAAAGGGAACAAAGATATACAGAAAACCAGAAAACGCAGATAAGAATTTTAAATAGAATTTCAGCCAATGAGATTATGAGACAAAATCTTTAGGAGGCAAAGTACATTAGTCATTTTCACACCTTTTTAGAACTATACTCCTGAGAGAAAAGGAAAAAGGAACCTGCAGGTGAAGGGAAGGGATGAGGGGGGACAGCATCCATGACAATATTTTTAGAGACTGTTCATACATTTTACTTATTATAACTAGCCCAAAGTGGCAGCCTATTAAAATAAAGCTATTTGTTTTCTGAAAACATTAAAATCAGTGAGAATCTGAATTGTTGCTCCTTCAGTCAACACATTTCGGCACCTGACAAACATCAAAATTTAGAATAACTCTCAACATTTACAAAGTGCACGTTTCCTAGGTTGCTTATTTGACTATAAAAAACAAGAACTTACAGTGCTGTTTCTGTAACAGTGCATTCATACATTTTAAAAAACTATTTTGATTATCCTTGTTTCCAGTCTTAAAATATCTGGGAAAATAAAGGAATAAAAACCTAGACTTTTTGAAAAAAATATTTATCATAATGTAAAGTTTAAAGTGCAAACCAGAAATCAAATATCCCTCTTTCCCTCCATTCTTTCTACTAAGATCGCCTCCTGACTTATCATCAACTATTTCTTTATCTACATGAAGACTCAGGCTCTGAGAATAATTATGCTGCTTGAATTCTTTGCGAACATCTCTTGCATTAGCTTTACTAGCCATTCTTGACAAGCAGTCTCACATTCCACTACACGGAATTCACACAAGCTTAGTAGGATGACAGGTCTTACACACACACACACTACATACTGCACAGACTGTGGAAATACTCGCGTTAGCCACAAGTCTTCCATGCGACTGCCAAACTTTGCTATAAATTAATTTTTCAATAATGGGTACAAAATGGAATAAATATTTCAATCTAATGATCCCAATATTTTTTATGCTATTCATAAAGCACTATAACCCATACAAATATATTTGTATACTTACAGTAAGATTTCCAGACAGGAGGCCTATATTCATCTGTATCTGAAAGAATAAACATTAAATTATCAATATTGAATATTTATATTTTAAGTAAGTTAATCATTACTTTATTTAATATAAATTTGTTGAGATCTATTTTTCTTAGGCATCGTACTAGGGCATTCAAAGGTGTTTTTAATCTTGGTTCTCACTTTTTTGGAGTACAGTTTTACAAAGATGTTCAAAGAAAATTATTGTATGTATTCAACTGCTTATCACATGAAGAAATATCAAGTTTAACTTTTACCGTCGGCATTCATTTCTTATAGTCACTGAGGAGACACTAGTCAACAAAGTCTTTGTTTCTTTGAGTTAAATAATTATTTTGCTGAAGGATCTAAAATAATTGTAATTTTTTCAGTCAAATTGACCAGATAACAACTTTAATCCCCAGAAATGTTGAGTATTTCTATATTTTTCCCATTATATTTGGGGGATCCTAGTGTAACTGGTTTTACTACCATGAAGAGAGAAGAGCAAGGTACAGACCCCAGTCCTTACGCATCCTGGACAATCAAAACCAGGAAATGAGAAACACTTCAATGGGAGAGAGTGTATCCAGGGAACCACAAAGCACATGAGGTGAACATCTGCTCTTGAAGTGCATTTCCCCTCACTCTGCTTGAGTGCGGACGGAGAAGACAGTGGAAAGAGATGGAAATTCAAACACACGAAGAAGATGGAGTAATTAGAAAAAGGAGAAGCAGCCAGCGTGGCCTGGCTTCTCATCAGTAAAGCAAAGCTGAGGAATAATTTTGCCTGCCAAAATTCTGCCTGCAAAACTACATAGCCAAACCAACAGACACATTTGTTGGTGTAGAAAGGTATGGGCAGCCACATCACCTGGTTCTGCTGGTATCCAACATGAACCCGTTGGGCAATCTCATCCTAAAAATCTTGGTCTCCAAGGAGGTAAGAAATCCCTGAAAAGTTTATTGAGAAGACAACATGTTGCTCCAGTAAAACAGTCATAGACTCAAAACATTCAGATTTCCAACCTTTAAAATGCAACTTCACACTTTATTTATAATATGTCATCATAAAACACACAAATATTTTAGTCTGAGGGCTATGACATAATAACATAAAAAGGAAATTTTAAGTCATGTGGAAATTGCCTGGCACCCAGGAGAAACATTCAAATATGTTTGCTTAAAGAATGAATAACAGATTACATGAAGAAATGAATAATGAACAAAGTAATACAGCAAATACAGTCAATTCTCATAATTCACAGTAATATTCTGTGAAGTCACCTTGAACACTAAATTAAGGAGCAAATATTGAATCACTAGTCCTGGGGGAAACACAGGGTTAGGTTCCTGTGAGCCTCTGGTCACAACATTTTCATCAACCAATAAATATGTAATCGTTTTGTGTGTGCTTCTCTTTAAAGACATCTTATTTAATATATACTATTGATTTATTAACACTGAACTCACAGCAACACCACTGTGATGCATGCCTGTTGTAAAACGTATCTAACACATGCATTTTCTCCATAAGATGTATCACACCCTTCTTGCACTTAGGAACATCTAGACAGCATTTCAGCACTAGGCTTAGGGACCACTGTCAATGGCAAAAATCACTAAAAAAAAACAAAACAAAACCCACAACCTCCCCCCAAAACACCACAGAAATGCAAAAAAAATGTGGCACTAAATAGACTTTAAAAAAATATATAATTGTTTACAGTAAGAGAACTGAAACAAGAAGGCAGAGTTTTGCTTTGACCACAGCTGGGAACATGCAGGTCACATGACTCAAATTTTTTACTGCTCTGTGAATATTCGCAAATGACTGCAAAAGTGCCACAATTATTTATTTTAGGGCTACAAATAAGTTAGCAAGTGGGCAAATTTGCAAATATAGACTCCATGAATAATGAACACTGACTGTAAATAATAAGCAATTATTTAGGAAAACTGCTTGCTCAGGTGAACTTGCCTAGTGATGATAAAAAGTTAGAATGAAACATGACCTTAATGCAATGATATATACACATATATACATATTTCCTCTGCTGGGGAGTGTATGTGTCTGTGTGAGTCTTGGGGGTTAATTACTGTGAAGTTTGTCTTAATAATTAACACAATTAATTCAATTGTATTTTTTCAATGCTAAAAAAATTTTGCACGTAAGCATTCAAGTCATTTTATGATTTCACTGATAATATATGAATGCAGTTATATGGTCATTCAACCCTAAAGAATATGACATGTAGTCAGGTCAGGTTTTATAACAGGAGAGTGTAAATTCACTCTCTTTATGCTCACCCATGTTCCGCATGTGTCTCCATTCCTGGTAGGGCTGTGAACCATAAGCTGCTGGGACCAGCCATCTCCTGATCTACCATGTGAGAGTAGAAAGGGAATTGGGGCATTCAATTATTCTGGGACCCTCTGTAGTAAAAGATTTAGTCTTATCCCAGAAGAGATCTGGCCTTTACTTCGACTCCTAGGAGATAATCTTGTTTGCCTGGTTCCTGGGACTAGACAGAGTAACAATGTGATTTAGGATGGGGCTTTGGATCACTGGTACCAGTTAATCGACCATATAGGCAATTCATCAACCATGCCTACGTAATAAGGCCCCAATACAAGCTCTGAACATCAAGGCCTGGGACAGTATCTCTGGTTGGAAATACCCCAGGTGCATCATCACACATAAATGCAAGAAGCTGGGCATGGTGGTTCATGCCTGCTATCCCAGCTACTTGGGAGGCTGAGGTAAGAGGATCAATTGAGCCTGAGTTTGAGGCCAGCTCCAGCAAGATGGCGACACCCTGTCTAAAATAAAATAAATGCAGGAAGAATATGTGTCCTGACTCCAAGGAGAGAAAACAAAGGAAGCTCTCAGAGTTTTGCATTCCTCCTGGACCCTGCCCTATGTGCTTCTTCACTTGGCCGATTTTAATCTGTATCCTTTCCCTGTAATAAATCATGGCTGTGAGTATAACAATGTTTAGTGAATTCTGTTGAGTCCTTATAGACCCTGAGGGTGGTTTGGGGAACTCCCCCCACCACCAACTTGCAGTTGGTGTCAGAAGTAAGGCAAGTTTTGGGGACTGTGCCCTCTAACTTTGTAGTTGGCTCTAGCTCCTCTCAGACCCTGTACAAAGCCTGCACCTATGAGCATTGTGGGCCTCCTTGGAGATAGCTTTGACTTTGGAGAAGGTGAGAGAGAAAGAGGTGAATTCTCAAAGTCCTGACTCAAGAAACTGTGTTTCCAGTGTTATACAGGCTTTCTTATGGAATATTAACCTTTACTTGCTGTGTGACTTCAGGAAGTATACTACTACTCTGAGTCTTAATTTATTTATCTTTATTTATCTATAAAACGAAATAACAATATCTAAAATGGGAATAGTAACAACACAGGTTTGTTGTGAACATTAAACTATGTACCACATATAATGCATTTTGTACCTAAGAGACCTTTAAGTAAATAAGAACCCTCTCCTGCCTTCACCAAAAGTGAATTTGAAAACACAGTATTATCATATTAGCTTCAAACCATTGTTAATAATTTCAGTCACTTACTTGCTTATTATTTTGTTCCTCCCTATGTACCTACTCTCTTATAAAAGACATTATTCAAGGTGCTACAGATCACAATCATATGGCCAAATAAAATTAGTATTATTAGAAGAAAAGTTTAAGGACGGGTTCGGTGGCTCAGCCTGTAATCCCAGCACTTTGGGAGGCTGAGGTGAGTGGATTGCCAGAGCCCGTGGGTTCGAGACCCACCTGGACAACTTGGCAAGACCTCGCCTCTACAATAAATAAAAAATTAGCCAGGCGTGGTAGCACACACCTGTAGTTCTGGCTACTTGTAAGGCTAAGGAGGAAGGATCGCCGGAGTGTGCCACAGCACTCCAGTCTGGGCGACAGAGTGAGACTCCAACTCAAAAAAAAAAAAAGAAGAAAAGTTTGAGTTTCTTTTAATATGAAAACAATTCTAATTAATGACACTTAAGAGCACTGTTTGAATTTTAAAAATCTTTTTCTAGCAATTTATTTTTCGCTGACTTAAAAAACTGGCATAACCTTTTTGGAGAACAACAAATGATATCATAATATATATAATCAATGATATCATAAGCTTTTATAAGTATGTAACAGGTATCTGATAGGGCAGAGGTTAAATAAGTTACCCTTGAAGGAGAACACAAAATTTATGACAGACTTTCTTATGTTTAGGGTTGGAGACCTTAGATCACCTTGACTGGATCTTTTTGTTAAGCTGCTTGAATGTTCTCTTAGTTAAGCAAAGGGTAGGTACCATTGTTCTAGGGACTGTGGAGAGGGAGGACATTGAGAGCAGAAAGTTGAATGGTTTAGAAAGACGTGCCTCACTAAACCTCTTGATGTGCAGAATTAGTTGCTAAAGTCAAGAAGACCAATTTTCCAAGACCCCAAATCCTTCTGGAAAGGAAGAAACATTATCCCAATCTTTGATTCCTGAGATTCAAAATTAAAGAGTTCTGTCCCAAAAGAAACTCATAGCTCATACCAAGATCCACTGGCAAGAAGAGGCAGAGACATTCCTGAAATAAAATGAACTTGAAGAAGGATTAATTGAAACTGGTGATCTAAGATCACACAAAAAGCTTCTGGGTTTATCAGGGAGGACAGATTCTGCCACAGCCTAAGGTGGATGCTGAAACTGTCTCTGACCTCAGACTCCCTGGCACAGTAAATTGTTGAGTAAAAGAGAGCGAACTAAAAAAACAGCTGCAATCTTGACCTTCAATGGGGTTACTGCCGTGATCTGGGCCGTGGTCTGACCAGAAACAGCATCCTAGCAGCAGTTAGGCTATCTGGAAACGGTGCAGGACAGAACACTGACAGAAAATGATGACGAGAAGGAACAGCAACAATATACAACTAGCTCTCTTCCTGGCACCTGGAAGAGAATGGGACTACTCTGGGACTGAGCAGGACTCTGAGGTTCAAACTTGGAGAGGGAGACTGCCTAAAAAGGAAGAAACTGAGTTTCCTGCTAATTGGGGCACTGACTAATAGAAAAAAATATAGGAGTATATTTGGCCCCTGAATTTATGTAACAGATCATGCCAGTTCCTTCTGCACACCTTTTGACCCAGTAATTCTATTTTTAGAAATATATTGTAAAACAAAGATGTTTGAGAAACATTAATGTAGAAGAATATCACTGCAACATTACTTTGAAGGTGAACAAAACAGGATTCAACTCAAACGTCCAACAACTAGAAAATGGCATAATCAATTACTATATACAGTATCCCAGTTTGAAGATAACATGGCTACATGAAAACGACTTTACCTTTTAATCTGTTAAAAAATATATTCTCTGTTGTCTTTTAAACATTTTAAATCTTATAAACCAGTGGCTGTCAATCTTTTTGGTCTCAGAAATCTGCATTCTAAAGAGCTTTCAATATTTATGCTATTAACTATATTAGAAATTCAAACAAATTTTAATAGCTTTTGTTAATTCATTTAAAAATAACATCCATTACTTCCTAAAATTTTTATGAAAAATAACTTTATTTTCCAGAACAAAAAACTGGTTTTACATTTTCCAGATCTCTCTAATGTCTAACCTAATACAAGACAGCTGGATTCCCATATCTGCATCTGTTGTTGTATCACATGCCATGTAGATTCTGAAAGATTCAGCTAGACATTTGCAAAAGAATGAGGGCAAAAAAAGTAAAATAGTGTTTCAGTTTTATTACAAAAATAGTTTTGACCTTGTGGTAACACTGAAAAAAATTTGGGAGACCCTCAGGGGTTCCTGGACCACACTTTGAGAATGAATGTTTTAAACCATGATTTCTTTGACATATCTAGCATGTGGGATAAAGTGGGTAAGACACATTTCATTGAACAGAAGAAATACAAACATTAACTAAGAAGAGAAAAGAGAGGAAATCATGTGTTCTTTCAGCATAGAGCAGCAGCTTGTTCAAAGGAAGTTATTCAGGGCTAACAAGCACCAAATGTTTGTGATCTGCCTTCAGCTGGAGGTCTCAAGGGCTCTCATCACCTCTTTTTAATTCTGTTAGAAAATACACCCAGATCCAGCATACAAATGTTTCAAACTCCATCACTAGAACGTGACTGAGAATGAGAAGCAGATAACTTATTTTTCAGGAACAGCTGCTTAAAATAACTTTATCATGGTATGAATGGCTGTTTAAATTAAGTACATACCCATAAAATCTACTAGAAGGCTTTCTCCATTCCATTTAAGTGTCAGTAGTACTTTTCATATCTAACCCAAAAGATAATTTTAAAATATCACTTATGTTGGCATACAGAAATGTTAAATAACCAGAATACTCCATTCACTCAATAAATATGTTATTACACCTTCTATGGGTAAGGATATAAGTTATAAGGACACAGAAACAAGGAACAGCAAATAATGCAGCGTGGTTGAACTAAAAAACATATTGTGGAAGGTTTGTGACTCAGACTGGCGAGAACCTGGGAACAGCTGTCCAGGAGACACCCATAGATAATTCACTGTGCATTTTTCTCTGCTTTGTACATACTGTCAATTAAATACTCAGATATATCTGAGGAATACCATAGTCAGGTCAGACTCACTTCTCAAGAACCAGAGAAAAGCCAGTCAGTAGGATGGCCAGAAGCAGAAGACACAGCAAGCACATCTGATGAAATAGACTCACAAGAGTAGAAAGTAGAAAGTGTAGAAAGTCACAGGTGGGAGGCAAGGCCTGGAAATGTAAAGGGACAGCTTCAGGTCTAAATTAGGTTCCATTTGAGACGTTCTCTTCTGTGACTGGATTGTTTAAATTTTTTTTTTTTTGAATTGGAGTCTCACTCTGTCGCCCAGACTGGAGTGCAGTGGCCGCTCCCGGCCACCGCAGCCTTGACCTGCTGGGCTCCAGCGATCCTTCAGCCTCAGCCTTCCAAGGAGCTGGAACTACAGGCGCGGCTACCACGCCCAGCTAATTTTTTAAATTTTATTTTATTGTAGAGATGAGATATCGCCAAGTTGCCCAGGCGGGTCTCAAACCCCCCGGTTCAGGCAATCCACTCACCTCAGCCTCCCAAAGCGCGGGATTACAGGCTGAGCCACTGAGCCCGACTGATTGTTTAAATTTTAAATTGCTTAAAAATTTTAAAAAATTTGTGAAATGAAAGAAAAAGATGAGCTCAGTAAACTATATGGAAAATAACACCAAGTTAAAGAGTATTTACAAGCCAGGCGTGATGACTCACTCCTGTAATCCCAGCACTGTGGGAGGCTGAGGCAAGAGGATTGTGGAGACCAGCCTAGGCAACTTGGCAAGACCTCATCTCTACAATAAATCAAAATATTAGTCGGGCATGGTGGCGCGTAGTTCCAGCTCCTTGGAAAGCTGAGGCAGGAGGATCGCCAGAGCCAAGCAAGTTAAGGCTGCAGTGGCCATGAGCATGCCACTGCACTCAGCCTGGGCAACAGAATGAGACTCTGACTCAAAAAAAAAAATATATATATATATACACACACACACACACACACACACACACACACACACACGTGTGTGTGTGTGTGTGCAGTACAACCTCATAAATAACTTTTTCACTTTTTTAAATGAAAGAAAAGGTATTAGTCATGTGTACCTATGAACATGTATTTGTATGTGTACATATGGGGGCAAAGGCACAAGGAAAAGAGTATGAAAGAACCAGAAAGATACACACTAAAAGATCTCCAGATGAACCTTTCTCCTCATCCAGGTTCCTCATTAAACCACAGAGCACAGATAATGGTACTGAGTGGCTATTTTCCCAGTTCTCCCATGTCCCCTTTCTAGAAGCACAGGAGAGAGGTAACTTATCACATTATGGATGCCTTATGGGGTATTCTCTCCCAGAAGCAGGAGGAGAAAAGAGTCTCTTGATGATGACGCTCACTTTTTCAATATATCTATGTACATATTTTAAATTATACAATATATTACATGTGTGCTAACAGGAAAATAAAATATTAAAAACAAAAAAGTGCCGGGCTCGGTGGCTCAGCCTGTAATCCCGCACCTTGGGAGGCTGAGGTGAGTGGATTGCCTGAGCCCGCGGGTTCGAGACCCACCTGGGCAAGTTGGCGAGAACCTCATCTCTACAATAAATCA